>PVKA01015285.1:0-50436 GCA_004027165.1 Ctenomys sociabilis
ACCACCACACCCATTCTCAATTGCCCTGTCAGCACATCCCAGGTGCGAGACCAGCACTGCAGGCCCGGGGATTGAACCTCCAGTTCCTGTGCCTGCTTGCAGGTGCTTTAATCTTGGCCGGCCCTGTGAAAGGACATTTTTTGGTAAATGTTAAGTAGATATTTTATTAACATGATATCACCTATCTATATTACTTTTGTGATGTGCCTACCAGAAGGTTAACCTACACCTGGCTTGTGTTCCCACTCTGGATGAGGCTCCCTACCCAGGGTGTCCTGAAGGCTCAGCCACCTGTGTCCCACGCCGGCCTGGGGAACCTTGCTGGCAGATCTGTTGCTTGACTATCACAAGTCTTTAGATCAGATTAATGTCCTTCCTAAGTAAACAGGAGTCACTTCTGCTTGACAATGAGTTTTCTCAGGACAGGGCATGCCCTGGCTTCCAGGCACCTCGGGAATCCCCTTCCTTCTCTCAGGAGTCCCTGCTTTTGACCCCACTGTGGGGCCTGATCTCAGAGGCTTCTGAGAAGCTAAGATAGCTCAGACCCTTTCCTGCAGTAATGCACTTCTGAGTTGCACTCTTTAAGGACCAGGGAGTTGTGGAGAACAAGGAGACTGAGCCTGGGAGAGTTCAGGAGGGAGACAGATAAGAGGGTCAGGCAAGTAGGAGTTGGGGAGCAAATATGAGGAGGAGGAAGAAGGCCATGAGCCAGGAAGAGATAGGGATAGAGGAGAAACAGCCAGCACTGGAGGCCACAGCAGAAGGGAGGGGCCAGCAGGAAACTGGCCAGTGGGCTGGGAGTCTGGGAGGGAGGGGGTTAGGGAAGAGAGCAGCTGGGGCCTCACAGTATAAAGCAGGGCCGCCTATTCTACACTGTGGCCTCTGCATCTCTTCCCTCTGCATCCTACAGCTCTGGCTTCCTGTCCCACAGACATGGCCTCATCCCTGCATGTCACTCTGCTGCTCCTGGCTGCTGTGGTATTGGGCCTGGCCATGACCAACAAGGCCTCTAAGTTCCATCATACGACCTATCCAGTACTTGGTGGCCTGAAAGACGTGGACGCCAACAATGAAGCTGTGCAGCAGGCTGTGGACTTTGCCCTCCGTGAGTACAACAAGGAGAGTAATGACCTGAACCTGAGCCGCCTGGTACGTGTGGTGCGCGCCCGTCAGCAGGTGCGTGGTCCCTAGTGCTGAGCAGGGCTGTGTAGGAGGTGCTGTCCACGTGCACACCATGCCCCTTCCTTTCCTCTCTTCTGTGCTTCTCTGTCCTTACACAAGCTGTGCTGCTTGGCCAGACTGAGGGAGCCTCACAATGGACACCCCTGCACCTCCCCACACCAAGACCCAGCCTTGGAGTTGTTCTCACCCTGCATCCAGAAATCGCTGCAAGGGAATCCTGGACTGGGTCCTGGTGGTCACAGCAGGGGATACCTTTCCTTAGACCCCATTCTTACCCCAGCTGTTAGAGGTACCAAGTGCCAGTCAAAGGTCAAGGTTTCCCAGACTAATGCTCTTAAGGCAGGATGTGAGGTGACTGTGAACCAAATGAGCACAAGAGGGATCAGGACCCTGCCCCTGATCCTTCCTCTCCAACCTTGTGCTGCTGGGCGTCCCTCATTTCCCAGCTCTGACATGACCTCAGGTCTGCAGAGCAGGTAGAGCAGGAGCAGAGGGTTTCCTGGATCCTGGGCCCATCCACTCATGCCTACACTTGGTCAGGAGGCTCTGCTCCTTGCTTCCAGAAAGCACAAGGCTGTGTATGGATTTGGGTGCATGCTTCTATGACATCACACAGCCAACTCCTATGGACCCTAAGAGTACCTAACATGTTTCCCCTGTAAGTCTTATGGTCCTCGTGGGCAGTAGGGCCCCCTTCTACAAATACAGGTAAGAGGACATTGTAGGTGTTGACCAAATACCAGAGGGTTCATCTGTGCTTAGTCCTCAGCCACAACTCCCCTGGAACATCGTTCAGTGCATCCAGTTGGATACATAGCCTGTGAGATTGTCCTGCCCTGCATCCTGGACAGAAAGCACTGGCTTAGCACCCTGGCTCTTCCCCAAATCTGCCTCCCCTCCCATGGCCTAGATCAGAGGGTGCAGCCTGAACTACTCCCTGTGGTTTCCCTGTTTCTTGCTTTGGGGTACAAAGCTCCTTTCTGAAGCCTCTTGAAAGGGAAAAAGTGAACACAGGGCTGAGCTACCCCCACAGGAAGATCTGGGCACAGTGAGCTGGAATGGGTTTGGTATGAGCCCCGGCAAGCAGTGAGTCAAGCACAGCCTGTAACTGGGGCACTAAGGTGGATGGGTCACTGAAAAAGTATTGCTCTTCCACCCTAGGTAGTGGCAGGCATGAACTACTACTTGGATGTGGAGACTGGCAGAACCACCTGTTCCAAGGACCAGCCCACCCAGGATGACTGTCCACTCATTGAGGAGGAGCCGGTATGAGCTTCAAGTAGGCAGGGACAAGTTAAGTAGTAGGGGAGTGTGTTTGTGGGGGGTGGCGGGTAGCAGAGCAGGGCTGTGCACCCAGGATTGATTATGGTGCTGAGGAGAACCCTGAGAAGTTGGATGCTGGCAGGCAACCCTTGCACTTGGGGTGCTCCTCCTGAGCTCAAGGAGCAGCAGCAGGGCTGGTAAGTAGGGAGAGGGCTCTAGGAGTGCCAGTCTCGCCACACAGAGACAGGCTGAATAGGGCTGAGAGGGCTGAGATACTACACTACCCTCAACTTCAGCATCTCCTGAATGCTGGGTCCCTGACAGCCATGCTCTGGGCCCTGAGTTCCTGTCACCCCTCCCACGCAATCTCTTTGAGTCCCTAGGTCTTGTTCTCCCCTGGGTACATGTCAGCACTGGACTAGGTGAGGTGGACGGGCTGGGCCCAGCCCTGGCTGTGGCCTCTGGTCTTTGGGTCCTGAAGTTCTTCTTGCTGGTGGCCCAGCATCGTGAAGATCTAAGATCCTTGAAGTGTGGAAAGTGCCCCGTGAGGACTTCCCCTCCACCACTACGCTTCTCTGATTTAATGGGTAGATGTCTTCCTCCCCTGCAGACACACTCACCTTGTCTTTCTCTTCTTTTGGTAGACACAGCTCTGCTCCTTCATGGTCTACTCTGTACCCTGGGAGCACTCCATGGCCCTGGTAGACTCCAGCTGCCACAGCACCTGAAGCTCTACTTCAGCCAGTCCACAGTGACAGCACTCTCCTCAGTGCCTCAGGACCTGGGCTCCAGGACAGCAGGCTTCTCTGGGCAGTGTGGACACCCAGGAGCTGTCCTTTTTTTCCTTTTCTGTGCTTCTCAACCACATCTGTGGCAGACACATGAGGCCAACCCTTCCTTGCTCAATAAAAACACGTACCAGCTCCATGGTGTGATGTGTTCTCAGGGTGCAGGGCAACTGCTGGGGGAGCTGTCCGCAAAGCTAGATGCTGTCTGAATGGCACACAAGCCTTTTGGGCACTGTCATTCACCTGAGGTGAAGCCAAGTCATGGGCACTGAGGCCCCTAATTCAGTCACCATCACCCAACCCTTCCTGTAGGATTTGCCCTAATGTCCACTCCCTCTATATATCTGCAAAGCCCTGGCTCTTCCCTGAAAACCGCATTGGAAAACATGACCTGACCAGCAAGGCTGTTGCTTTTTTCCACCCCAGTCTCCGTGACCATATGAGCAAGACCCCTGGCTTAGGTCCATACTTGGGGCTACAGTGGCTCTTGCTGGGGTTCTATTTAGCTGCAAGATGAGAGTGCCTTATGCAAAGTGCTTGGCACCAGAGTGCTCCAGGCCTCAGAGATCTGTGGGATTCTAGGAAATCCTCACATATGTGATGAGATTTACTGGGGTGGGACACCCATGAGCAACTTGTTTACATACCCTGAAGTTGCTTGTTACAGTGTAATTCTTTCTTCATATACAGGAAGAAGCCTTGAACTGGATGATCAGAAGCAGACAGGAGAGGATCCAGCTCAGGTGGCTGGAGATGTCAACTTGATATAGGGGTTCAAGTCAGTCTTCCAGGCAGACTGGTGGTCACTGTGAAGTACTGGCTTGTGGGTAGTAGCCCTGTGTAAGGACCCATTGGTGTCAGTGTGATTGGTTCTACCCAGGGAGAAACAGTAGCAGGAATGAGGAAAAGACAGATAAGAGACAAAAGCTGAATTAGGTGGTGACTTGTCTGCCTGATTGGCAAGTTGACCCCCTATCCCCAGCAACAATATGGATGTTTATTTATCCTTGTCCAAAGTTAGTAACACGTGACACAAGATTACCTAGTGACTAATAGCTGACATTAACCAGTCAGGATGCTTGTTCAGGACTGAGGTAGCTTGTTTGCTTAGGCATTGAGGGCAAGTATTGCTGATACTCATGTGACCAATTTTCCAGCTTCCAAGGATCCTAACATATCCCCCTTTGTTGTTTTGTTGTGTCAAGAGATGGGTGTACCATTGTAGTTAGAGAAGCTGTGTTTAAAGAATTCTTTATAGTACCTTTTCACACTTGTTGCAAGTCCAAAGATTTTAGGTACCTGAACTCAGCAATGTACCCCCATATAGTTCAGTAGTCCATATTAGCAGTGAGTTATCAGAACAGGTGGTAATTGTCATAAGTTGTTTGTTTGAGCCTTTTACAGCTTAGCATATTAATATAGCATTATTTTTCACATCTCATGGTTATACTTTTCTGCTGGATGGCTAAGATCAAATTAAAGCAAAACCTGTATAACTTTTGCTGTCTGACAAGGTCAGTTAATCTCCTCAGGATTTACCTTGGAACCAAGGTAAGCACCTCTTAGATCTTCTGTCAGTGTCAGCCATCTGGATGAGTCATGGCCATTAGTTGACCAATTTGCTCTCTATTAAAAGACTGAGAGATTTTTTTCTATGTGACTCTCCTTAGGCAAACTATATATCATCAATCACTATTCTCTGTGACCTCAATTATCTTGATCAGAAAATTTGAGATGCAATTGAGTTACAGGATGTCACAGCCAATGTTCTCTTATGCCTTGAGTCTTCACTGACCTTGAAGGGCTAGGGCCAAAATATTGGCTATCCTTTTAGCTCTTTGATCTCTCTAATTTTTGGTCTCCAAACTTTAGTTGTTAACCATCCAGAAGAGAAACTTAGTGACACTACCTTGTAAAAGAGGCAGTAAGCTCAATATTACTATCTATCTCAATGTCAAACATCTTAGACATAAAATGGAACTGTTATTTTCCAACAACCGTGGTTATTCTAATATTTAAACTCCTATGTAATGCTAAAACAGTTACATATGCTTGCACAATTAGGCTATACAACTACATATTTTTACACAGAAATTTACAAATCAATGCCATCTGCAACACTGCAGCAGGACAATCCTGATGACATCTTGTGACATACTTAAATTTTCATTTTGACATAACACTTTTGACCAGTCATCTCTATCAAATACATAAGAAATCTTCACGTAATTGTCCTTAAATAGGATATGCATCTCAAGCTTTTTTGTTAAAGGCAGAGTTTTGAATCTCAGAGAAAGCCTTATCACAATAGGCGATTTTTGCTTCACATTTTCGAAGGCCTGTACACGTGGAACCAAGAATATGTTCACTGTGCTATGAGACTAACAATAATGAGCTGCCACGTACCTGTGAAAACCGTTGTTTCTTAATTCAGTTTTATACCAAAACCATTTTAAAGAGAAAGCCTAAGCATAATTTTTTTTCTGGAAAATTTTTATCTTTTAATCAATGACCAACTTTATTGAGGGTGTCTCCTGAGAGTCAGCTGAGATTATTGGGAGCTTCTCATTAATGAACAGAAGATTGGCCACATCTCTTCTTCATCAGTTGGACTCTTTTCTGATAATTTCTCACCTCTCTAAGGAATTTTTGCTTAATTAGCTTAAAGTTTTTGATAAACTGTGTATAAACAGATTTTGATATCAGCAGGTAACTTAGGAGAAAGCATGCTTTTAAGTCTATATCCCAAACTGTATTTTGCACAAATTATCACAAAAGAAAAAAGAGGGTCAAGTGTTCACAGAATGACTTCATATAAACAAATACACCATACACACAAACACCATTACAAAAGGATGAGTGCCTTCAACTATATTCTTAACCAAATTAAACCATAGTAGCTGAATTAAAACCCTTTGAAATTTATAATTATAATATAAATAGACCATTCAGATTTTGTTATTTGTCAATAAGCAGAACTCACTTATCAGAAAATTCGGGAAGGAATAAAATCTTTTATCTACAATTAATATGCATATTTTGTATTTTTGTCTTTATACTAGTAAAATTTAGCTCAGTTATTTTTATACATTTTATCACCTACTTAGACCTTAAATTTCCATTGGGTCAGTTCCTTCAAACCCTAGTTTGGATCTAGCCTCATCACCGTTAACTTCTTCTCTGGATCTGGCTTCATGGTATAGCCTGACACCATGCCCTTGTACCCAAATTTACCATTTCTTAGTAAAAACTCAAGCATATCATCTGCCCCACATTACTAGTGGACTGTGGCCCTTCCATTTCCCAGTATGGAGATCTCTCCAAAGGATGCTTCCTAGCCATTTTTCTCTCACTTGATGGAATTTTTTCTTCTGCTGTATTTCCATCTTTTGTAGAACTTAAAAATATAATAGTGTATATTGACAAGTGAAGTTGGAGGGACTGATCCATCCTTTTCTTTAATTGAATTTTTGTTGTATAGTAATAAGTCTGTATCTTATATTTTGGAAGAGGAAGATACACATTTCTTCACTTAACCTATTATAACCTATCTACAAAAAAAAAAAGCAAATAAACTTAACTTATCTGAAGGATAATGACAGAAACACCAAAGAAACTAGCAAGGCCTTGTCTCTTGGAACCAACTGCTATCAATTTAAAAGATCTTTTTTCTTTTTTATCTAATTGAGCAAACTAGATGGTTTAAACTCAATCTGCTGTACCTTTGCTACACCCTCCTTGTCCCATTTGGGACTTGATAATTTCTTGAAACTGCCCCATTTCTAACTCAACCTAAATTTTTTCCTTTTTGGATTCTCTCAAACCTGTTTCTCTCTTTACACTCATTTATCTCTCTGGCCCTAGTGATCCCACTTTTGGCCCTAGTGAGCCTCTATCCCCAAGTTTTGCACCTAATGTACCAGTACCAATGCATGCCTGAGCTGAATATTGGTTGGCCATAACCAATTCACTTCCTCCCTTATATGTGCTCTTCGAAAATGTTCCCACTGCCCACACTTATCTCATACCAGGTGTCCCTATTCAGGCACCAACTGTAAAGATCAGTTGGTCTCAGTGTGATTGGTTGTGCCTGGGCAGAAACAGTGGCAGGAATGAGGAAAAGATAGACAAGAAAACAAAAGCTGGGTTAGGTGGCAATTCATCTGCCTGGTTGGCAAGACGACCCCATGAGCAACAATTTGAACATTTATTTATACCTTTGCAAAGTTAGTAACACATAATGCAAGGTTGTCTAGTGACTAATAACCCATATTAAGCAGTCAGGATGCTTATTTCAGGACTGAGATAACTTCTTTTCTTTAGGTACTGAGGCTGAGGACCACTTACACATTTGACCAATTCTCTAGCTAACATGGATCACAACAATCTGGGTCCTCAGTGTCACATCATCTAGTGATAGATCTGGGAACTTGGTGAGAGAGGTGGTTTCCTTTCAGGAACAAGATTCTGATTCCATGGGATCTGAGTACCTGGAGCTCCCCCTTCCTTGGAATCCAACTGAGTTCAGGTTCAAAACAGGCTGGAGGCTTCTGGGAGGAGCTGATCATCCCTATAAATCCCTCACCTGGTCTTCTGACTTGAAGAATCTGAGAACATGAGAATTCAGGGACGATTCATCCTGTCTGGCCAGGTCCTAAATGACTACCAGGCCCCATGCAGAGCTGATAATCTTTCCCTGGATTTCCAGTGACAAGGCCACAAATGACTGTCAAACAATGTTCTGACTAGCCACCACCTATCAGCATACTATAGCCCAAGAGCCACAGTTCATGGCAAAAATAGCATTTAAGTTCCTTCCTGTCCCAGGGCAGAACCCAAATCATACTGGTAATGAGCAGGTAGCAAGCACTTAGCCCGGGAACTCAGCTGCTGGTCACTCATGAGCTCAGTTGCACCTGTGTTCATGTGGGAGGCAGGGCTCCTGCTGAAATTTCATTACATCGTATGTACCTGCATTTCATTTGCACAAGAAATTATTGAGTTACACCCAATACATAAAGACAGTAGTTAAAATGGTCTTAAATGTAATACTACTTGTTGCTCAGGTTTCAGTTTCTTCATCTGAATAGTCCCGACTATCAATAAAAACATTGTGTTCTACTGGCCGTGTCATTTGTTCCAGGTCCTGATGCCGTGTGTGTTGTGTAAGAAAGCGCTTACTTGCTGCTGTGCACAGGCCACATGTGTGTATGATCAATCTCACATCCTTTGCACGTTCTCGGAGCCTGAGTAGTCCTTGTGTTATACAGCTCAACTTCAGACAGAGGAACTGTCAGTATATCACACTAACCTAAAATAACGGAAATTCATTGCATCAGAGTTAGAAACATCATTAAACCATCCAAGACTGTGCCGCAATTCTTTCCTCAGTAATCAAAACTCAATAGCAAAAGAGACAAGTAACTGTCTTCAAAAAATACACAACCCCTGACTGTCACTGGAGTTCATCCGAGCTGGGGCTGCTTTTCCCACCATCATAGAAAGCAGGCAGATACAGAACACTTACAGGGACCTGAAGGCAAGTGGACATAGGACACTTGTGGAATGTGGGGAGCCCTGCCACCCCCACCATTGCTGGAACTCAGCTGAGCTGTGGCTGCTTTTCCCAATGTTGTAAAGGCAGGTAAACACAGGAAATATGTACAGACCTTACAAACTCTGCCTCAGCCCCTACTCCTGCTGTTGTCAGATCTTGGCTCAGCTGCAGCTCCTTCTCCCTCCTTTGTAGAAAACCTGTTGGCACAGGATACACAAAGAGACCTGGGGAACCCTGACAAAGCCCCTCCATCCACCTTACCAGGTACTCAGGTGAACTTAGGTTGCTTCACCTACCGTCATACAACACATGTAGACACAGGACACCTACAGGGACCCGGTGATCCCTGCAACTCCGGATTCCTCAGTCTTTGACTAGGTTTGCCAAAGTTCTGGTTGGCTCTCCTGACAGCAGTGGGAGACTTCATGATCCGTACCTTGACCTCCCACTATCATGGGAGCCGTGCTCACTCAGTCCTTAACCTCCTACAATCACTGCTGAGTCTGGGTGAACATAAGAAGCTTAAGAAATGGTAAAGCAGAGCCACCCAGATAGCTCAGGGGATTAAACACCTGATTAGGCAGACACAGGGGTTGAAGGTTCAGTCCCCAGCCTGCGATGCCAGGCCAGCCCCCAAAGTTCACTGAGATGGGGCATGGTAGAACGTGACTATAATCCCAGCACTTGGGAAGATGAAAACAGGAGAATCACTACAAGTCTGAACTGTAGTGAGACACTTTAGACCTTGTAGACTCTGCACTAAATACAAAAAAAGAAGAAGAAAAAGAAAAAGAAATTATAAAAAAGGAATAAAAGGCAATCTCAGACCTCCAGCTCACCCAGAAAAAGTCCAGGAGACAAGATCATGGAAAAACTTGAAATTAGTGCACCTGAAATTTCTGAAATGATAATAACCGAAGTAAGTGAACAACTCTAACAGGCTACAGAAGAAATGAGATCAGAAATAACCTAAAGAAGACATAGATTTAAAAAAGAAGGGAGAAATGAAAATGAGAAAGACACCGCAAACGGTACAAGATGTAAGTACAATGTGTGATGCATATACACACAGATGTCCAGGAAATTAACAGGTCCACTAAAAGCTGCCAAACTGCTAAAATGAAACTGGAGTTAAAATGTCCAACCTGCAGCTAGTGAATGAGAAAGGAATGATCTCATGAAAATAACAAGGAACCCAAGAAATAACAATACAGCAGCGGCAAGGTGATGCAAAGAAAACCAGTGTAAGACTCATCTGTGTCAAAGAAACGGCAGGAGTCAAAACAAATGACATAAAAGTCTATTTGCAGAAGTAGTAGCAGAAAATTTTCCAAGCATGGAAAAGAATCTGACATACAGTTATGTGATATATATATATATATATATATATATATATATATATATATATCCAAATAGCCATAATCAAAATAAATCGACACCAGGAAACACAATAATCAAGATTCCAGGAGTTCAGGACATGGTGTTTTTACAGCATAAATCGGTCTTGGCTGCTCCGCAAACACTTCAATATGTTTGTCAGCCTTCTTTACTGCGGGCTTCCACAATCCTTGCAGTGCTTCAAACCCCGTCCTGGCCATAACACCAGCTGGTGCTCTCACGTGGCCCAGAGTTCCTCGGGGCTGGCTGTCAGCAGGGGTCAGCCGCAGTATGCCATGTGCCCGGGATGGCTGCTCACCACCACACTTTCCTCTCTCTTCTCTTCCTGCCAGCTCCTCACCCAGCCCATTCCCAGGCTGGACTGCCCCCTGATACAGTTGGACGGCGGCAGCACGACCCTTCCAGCTAGCCCGACTTGGTCCGGACCTCAGAGCCACAGAGCTCCCAGCTCCATACCCGCATGCCCCACCAAGATTCCAGGAATTCAACACAAGAACAGAATATTAAAAGCTGTTAAAGGAAAAAGAAACAGATCTGCTATAATGGAAAGCCCATTAGCATCGTGGCAGATTTCTCAACACAAACCATCAACTAAAGAATTTGTAGTGAAATATTTCAGGTCCTGAAAGTAAATAAATTCGGATACAGACTGCTTACCCTCCACAACTATTTATTAAATTTAATGGAGAGATAAGATATTTCCATGACTAAGAACAACTGAACAAGTTTCTGACAGCAAACTAAAACAGAAAAGGTACTGATGTATATTCTAGAAAGAGATCAAAATTCCAAGAATAACAGAAAATCACCAGACAGGACAACAATTAAACATGACAACAGTAGGGGGAACAAACAGCTGGAAAATAACATGACAAAGAGAAGCCAATCATATCAACAATAATAAACAATGACCTCCCTCACCAGTTAAAAAAATATGCACTGGCAGAGTGGATCAAGAAACAAAATCCAACAATATTCTGTAGAAAAGAAATACATTTAACTCAAAAGGAAATTTATAGGCTGAATGCCAAATGATGGAAAACAATACTCAATGAGCCAGGAACTCAGAAAACAGCTGGGGTAAGAAAGAATGGTTGTCATAAAGAAATCAACTATATAGAAGGCAGCAATGGTGCAATATAAAAACCATAGTTTAGTACCTCTCCTCTTGTTCTTCTAAATGTGTGCCGTTTATAATGTCTTATCAATTATCATTATATTCTATAATAAATTTTAAAATAAAAAAGTAAAAAGAATGAGAAAAAAATAAGGTTTATTGAAAAGAGTTAATGTTTAATTACTTGACCAATTTTGTCTTTTTTTTTTTTTTTTTTTTTTTTTTTTTTTTTTTTTTTTTTTTTTTTTTTTTTTTTTTTTTTTTTTTTTTTTTTTTTTTTTTTTTTTTTTTTTTTTTTTTTTTTTTTTTTTTTTTTTTTTTTTTTTTTTTTTTTTTTTTTTTTTTTTTTTTTTTTTTTTTTTTTTTGAGACAGGGTCTCTCTCTGCAGTTCAGGCTGGCCTTAAGCTCACTTTGTAGCTCAGGCTGGTCTCGAACTCACAACAATCCTCCTGCCTCAGCCTCCCAAGTGCTAGGATTACAGGCATGCTCTACCAGTTTTGCATTCCTATATCTGATAATCTGAGCAACAGATTCAACTGTACAAAAATACATAATATAGCAAGCATTGCCAATTTGCTATTCTTGTTTCAAAATTCTGTACCATATTTATTGCTGTATACTGCGATTTTTGTCCTTGTTTTGTTATTTTTTGCTTTTGTTTTTGTTTTTACTCTATTTTTTCAACTCTTTTAAAATGAATTTTTTTAAAAAATGCAAATGCAGCCATTTTGTTTGCAGACAATGTAAACTTCAAACCAAACATAATCTAAACAGGATTAAAAAAATCACTGCATACTGGATAAGGAAAAATCTCAAGAGGAAGAGAGATAAGTCATAAATATGTATGCACCAAACATGAGAGCACCCAACTGTATAAGATAAATTTTAAATGCAAAAAAAAACACAACAACACAACCTTTTTGTGTATTTGGTACAGGGTATCATTATGCAACCTGAATTCATAGTGATCTGCCTGTTTTCAGCTTCCCCAGCACTGGGATTATAGGCATGTACCACCATGCCCAGTCTCAGTGGCTGGCTCAGCCCAGAAGATGAGACTGGTGTGGCATGTGGTACCAGGAATCAAACCTGGTCCCTGTGTTTGCCTAAGCAGGCGCTAAGTCTGCTGAACTATCTCACTGGCCCCTAATAACACAATCTTAATGGAAGACCTTAACACCACATTATCTCAAAACTTACAAAGAAGAAAATCTCAGCAAGTGAATATATGAAAAAATGTTCACCATCATTGGTCATTCAGGAAATGTAAACCAGACAAAAATTTAGCAAAGAGGTAGCAGAGCTGAGCCAAACCTTTGAACAAATGGACTAAGTAGACATTTGTAGAGTGTTCTTCCCGGCAACATCTGAATTTCAGCTGCACATGAGACACTGTCTAAAATATCCCACATAGTAGTCCACAGATTGTGCTCAAGTAAATGTAACAAAATTGAAATTATCCCATGCATGTTATCTGACCATAGTTCATTGAACTGGGAAATTAGCAACAAAAAAAACTACAAAATCCCCCAAAATACATGAATATTAAGTGATACCCTCCTTGGCAACCAAAGGGTTACAGATGAAATTAAGCAAGAAATTAAATATCTAAACTTCAATGAAAATTCAAACTCACTTCTTGGAATTTATGCAATGAAAGAAGTCCTCAGAGGGAAATTTATAATAGTGAACACACATATTAGGAAAACGGAATGAGAACAAGGGAATATTCTAATACTGCACCTCCAACTTCTAGAAAAAAAAGACCAAATCAAGCCCAAAGAAGGAAGCTATAAATATCTAATTAAAAATTAATGCAGTTGAGATAAAGAAAACAATACAGAGGAATCATTAATCAGAGTTGGTTCTGTGAAAGATTAAATAAAATTGATAAACCCCAAGGCAACCTTACAAAAAAGATTTTAAAAAAGATGAAATTCAAGAAACAGGCAACAAATTCAGAGAAAGTACTACAGAGCCTCTAGAAATTCAGAAAACCATCAATATCTACTTCAAAAATCAAGGACCTCACATAATAGAAAATGAAGAAATGGACAGATTCCTAGATATGTACAAATCACCAATATTGAATCAAAAAGTTATAAAATAAAAATTATTTAAAATAAAAAGTTCTAAATAATGCAATATCAGTAAATGAAATATAAAATTAATAAAAAACTTACAAAGAAGAAAATCTCAGCAAGTGAATATATGAAAAAATGTTCACCATCATTGGTCATTCAGGAAATGTAAATTAAAATAACACTGAGACTTCATCTCATCTCAGACATAATGGCTATCCTCAAGAAGGTGACCAATAACAAATGGTGGGGGAGATTCATGTTCTTTTTCTATGAAATTACACTTGACTTTACAATTATTTATGGACCTCTTCTTCCCTATTGAAAGATTCTATATCCCACCTGATTAAATTGAAAGTGATCAGAAAAAAAAAGAATCAACAATTGGGTTCTTATCTTATTGCAAAGATTCTGCAGGTCAAAAGAAATTACCAACAGAGTGAAAATACAACCCACAAACTGGAATAAATGATCTGAACCAAATATAATTTTCAGACAAAGATCTTCTATCTAGAATATATGAAAAACTAAAAAAAAAAAAAAAAATGAAAAATAGGCCCCTAAAATTTAAAGACCCAACCCAAAAAAGGGCATCTCAGGTGAATACACACTTCTCAAAGGAAGATGTGGAAGTGGAAAACACATGAAAAAAAAATGTTCTGCAGCACTGACCATTCAAGAAATGCAAACTAAAACAACATTGAGACACCATTTCACCCCAGAAATAATGGCTATCATAATGAAACAAATTCCCAGGAAAAGGGAACCCTTCCGCACTGTTGGTGGGAGTGTAGACTGGTATAATGGAAATCACTAAAGAGACTCCTCAAAAAGCTAGGATTAGAGGTCCCATTAAACCCAGCTATTCCACTCTTGGGTATTTTTTCAGACATGGAAACATCGTATCATAGAGATTTATGTTCACCCATGTGTACAGCAGCTCAACTTGTCATATCTAAATCTTGGAAATGACCCAAAAAGGCTGTGGTATTTTTATACAGTGGAGTATTACTCAGCTATAAAGAAAGACAAACTAGAAGTTTCACAGGTAAGTGGATGCAAGTTGAGGCTATACTCATAAGTGAAATAAACAAGACCTACATGTGTAAATATCATATTGTCTCCCTACTGTAAGAACTCAAAAGAAGAAATCAAACCTGAAAAGTATAACAGATGCAGTTAAATGGAAAAAATGAAACATGTAAGTATATATGCAAGATGCAGGAAGTGATTTTACTAAGAATTACCATCAGTTGTATGAACGTAGCAGTTTATCTATAGAATTCTCACCTTGACTAACTCCATGTGCAGATAACTGTGAACTTTTTTTTTTTTTTTTTTGTCTTTTTGAGACAGGGTCTCACTATGCAGTTCAGGCTGGCCTTAAGCTCACTTTGTAGCTCAGGCTGGTCTCGAACTCACAACAATCCTCCTGCCTCAGCCTCCCGAGTGCTGGGATTACAGGCATGCGCCACCATGCCCGGCAGATAACTGTGAACTAAGCAACTACACTGAGGACAGCAACATGTGGTATAAAAACTATGTATGAAATACCTGTCGTCTTGATCTTTTTTTTTCTCTTTTTTTTTTTTGCAGAACAGGAGATTGAACTCAGGCCCTTGCGCTTTCAGATTCAGAAAAGGACAGAAGAAAGAAGGAAAAAGCTCTATTTATGCATATGTGCAAGTTAGCTTGGAAAACTGTATCGCTGATTTCTGCTGGTCTGTTGAAGGAGCAATTAAGGCTTAAATTTTTTCTTTTCTTTTTCTTCTTTTCAATTCCTTATAAGTTTTTTTTTTTTTTTTTTTTTACCAATTTTGCATGTTTATATCTGGTAATCTAAACAACTAATATGAAAATAGCTTTACACAATACAGCAATCAAAGTCAAATTCCTATTACTTTCTTTACTGAAATTCTGTATCATTTCCAAAGGTTTCTTTTTCTTAACACCATTTTGTGTTCTTTTCTGAAAAAATTTTAAAACACATCTCTGATATAAATGCTGATTTCTGTCCATTTGTGCTGAGTGGAGCAACATTTAGAAAACACTGTTTTACATGTACAATTGACCTATCAATATCATAAACTTTATTTTTTTAAATTCTCTTTACTTATGTTTTGAAATTATCACCAATCACATCACACTGAGAAATTTTCACTTCAAGTTTAACCCCTCCTAGTTTTCTGCAACTTGCATTATGTTTCTGATTTTGTTCTCATCGGTCTCTTTTCATTCTGTGGTACATTATTTCTTACCTAAAACATTCTCTTATGTACATCTCTTTCTGCATTTATTTTCTTAGAGGCAACATATTGTGGGATTTTGTTGTTTGATCCACTCTTCCAGTCTGCTTCTCTCAATTGATGAATTGAGGCCATTTACATTGATGGTCATAACTGATATATATTGGCTTATATTTGTCATATTATTTTCCTGCTTCAGGTTCCATACTTTTCCTCTTCTTTTTAATTGTTTGCCTTGACAGGTAGTTATTGTTGTTGTTTGTCTGTTCTTGTAGGTGTGGTCATTTTCATCTCTTTCTAGAGTATGAGTCAGTGCTTTTGTCAAGTTGGTGTCTGCTGGTCGTGAATTTCACCAGTTGATTCTTTGTCGTGCAAGTATCTTCTCTCTTCATTAAATTTGATGGATACATTTACTGGGTACAACAATCTGGGATGGAAGTTATTTTCTTTCAGGATCTGAAACTTTTCACTCTGAGATTTTTTTTTAGATGACCACAATATTTTTTAACTAAAAAGAATTTAGTATTTTATCCTTTTCTCTTTTTATTTATACATTTTTATTAATTTTATTGAGAAACAAATAGCAATGAGACAGTTTCAAACAGGTTAGTAGGACAGTTACAATAATTAATACATTGCATATTGTTGTCTTCATAGAGTTATTCATAGTTCAAGATGCAGACATGATATCCTGCCCAAACACTATTAGTACAAATCTTCTCATTGAATTAAGAGAAAGTAACTGTGTATCTATTCTAACTATTTTAGATAGATAGATAGATAGATAGATAGATAGATAGATAGATAGATAGATAGATGATAGATAGATAGATAGATAGATAGATAGATGATAGATAGATAGATAATTTTACCACAAAATGGTCCTTCATTTATAGCCCCCTTTTTGTTTCGTTTTGCCAGAGATGAATATTCTGTTGCCATTTAGATATTGTAAATGGGTGAATTCAGCAAAATAATCCAATATAATCCAGTATTCCATAATAGTAGTGGGTTATCCATAGGACTGGCAATGTCAGAAGTTGTTGACTTGAGCCTTTTACAGCTCAGCATATTGATATGGCTTTACTTTTTATACCTCATTTTTATACTTTTCTTCTGTATTGTTAAGACCAAGATAAAACAGGACCTATATAACAAGAAATGTATCTTTTGTATCTGACAAGGTCTTCTTGACATGATGGCTTCTGTTGAGAAATTTCCATGATTCTGTTGGGCTTTCCATTATTGCTGATATGTTTCCTTCCTCTAACAACTTTTAATATTCTGTTCTTTTGCTGAATTTCTGGGATCTTGATTGTTTTATGTCTAAGTGTTGATGTCCAGGAAATTAATAATACCATTCAAAGCTGGAAAAACTACTTGAACAAAATTGAATATAGACTTTCAGACCTTGCAGACAGCATTGAAGCTAGTGAACTTGAAAGTAAAGATCTCTTAAAACAGGGAACTGAGAACTAACAATCCAACAGCTGCAAGGTGATGCAAAGTAAAATAATATAAGATTCATAGGTGTCAACAAAACAGCAAGAGTCAACACAAGTGATATAAAAAGATGATTTGCAGAAGTAGAAGCAGAAAATCTGACATACAGTAAGTGAGGAAAATAGAAATCCAATTAATCATAATATATTTTCTGCTTACTTGTTTCTTGATTTCTTTCTTTCCTTTTAATTTACCACCAAAACACATTGCAAAGTGTCTCAATATGGACAAATTATTCTTTTTCCTCCATTATAATAAAGTGCATCCATTCACAATAGAAACATATTTCTACTTTTTTATACAAATAGACATTAGGATTTTAACTCTTAAAAAATAAGTTTAACTCATAGGAAACTTGTATTTAATGAAGGTCTGCAAATAAAGCATGCTACACCCTGTTTTAAACAACACTACGAAAACACACTTAGTAGAGCCAAGAATACTCAAATGTTCCAGTATAAACATTTATCCTATTTGCATGTAGTGTATGAATGAAAACCAAGATATTAGAGCAGCACAACTAGTATTAAATTATTTTAAGTCAAAGTGAATCCCAAGGACATACTTCATACTTTGGGGCATGAGGCACCATTCCATGGTGTTGGGTTCCTAAATTTTGGTGTCATGCTAATTAATGCTCATTAAATTCTAGATTTGGGGGCATTTTTTTGATTATTGAGGACCAGTCCATACTTGAACAGCTGGCTCTGTGTTCCTTGGAAGTTTGCAGATCATGAGATATGAAGTCTGGACCCCATTGGATTCCTTGAAAAAATACTTCTATGACAGAGCCTTTGGAAGAGAAGTGGGAGCTCCTGTGGCCTGCAGGTTGCAGTCATGAGTCCTTATAATAGTGTAGCCTGGGTTCAGTTGCTCCATTGATGGTTTCACTTGTAGGATCCATCACAGCCTTTCTTATAACAGTGACGTGCTTTTCTAGCTCTGTGCTCCTTCCTGTGTTCCTTGATGGGCACAAGCTCCTGTGACCATAGAGCTCAGGATCAGAGTGTGAGGCTCTAAAAGTACTGCTGAAAGATTCCGTTGAGTAGGTCAGAGTTAATCATGGCAGCAGGAGAGGATACTAACAGGGCAGGAGTGGTCACGGGGCACGGCCTTGGGAATGATGTCTGGTCCCAGCCTCTACCCCTCTGGCTATTTCTCCTGCACTCTGCAGCCCACATGCTGTGAGGTGAGCAGCTCTGCCTCACCAGCCCTCTTCCCATGCTGTGTGCTCCACTTAGCACACAGCCTTGGAGTCAGCTGACCATGGACTGGACCCTCTGTGACTGTAAGACCAGGATCCATTTGCTGCCCTTTCTCTGGTTTTCAGTCACAGTGGTCAGGAGCTGATTCATACAGGAAGCCTGGAGAACTAGGACAGTGTCCTCTGACCATGGCCTTCTCAGCAATAGAAAGCGAGTCATGAATAGTAGGTGCCAGGCACAGTTAGGTCCTCAGAGATGATTCCATTCTAACCCTTCTCAGCCTGTTGTTTCCCCAACCCCACCTTGCATGGCAAGAGGATTTTGCTGAGGTGATTCAGTAAGGGATCTTCCCATGCAGCTGGAGCTGAGGTCATCACCAATGTCATTCTGTGATGGTGTCATAAGGTCAGAGGCATAGGACCTGTGTAATATCAGGAGCAGACAGTGGCAAGATGGGACATGGGCCAGAGACATGGGCAGCCTAGAAGGCTTGAAAGAGGAGGGATCAGAGGCTGAAGGAGACAGAGAGTGGGAGAGAGAGAGAGAGAAAATATAAAAATGAAAACAAAATCAAGATGTATGACATCAGGTCATCCTCATAAGGAAATAAAATTAGTGAAATCTAGACAAATACAGAAAAGGAAAATCAGATCTAATCACATGTAAGGGCAGTTTATACCCAAAGCAAAGCTCTGCCCAGTGCTCAAACGCCAAAGCCACAGGGAAAGCACATGGCACAGAGTGAGTAACTCTATGCCCTCCAGAGAGATGATTAGCTTGCTAAAATGCTGATAGGCTGTGTGCTGAGGTTTTCTTTGCTTTTGTTATTACATTTATTTTAAAGTGATGGGCCTTTTCAACTGCTCTTTCATTTGAAAGCAAAGTTTCAGGAGAGGAGAAAACTTCCAGAGGCATGTGCCTTCCCATATCTTCCACCTGGGCACTGACAGCTCCCTGCCTTGCTTCCTCCCCCAGCTTGCTAGGTTCACAACCGCTGCTGCAGCAGCACTGCACCAACCTCCCAAGAGCTGCTGCACACCAGGATGTCTCACCTGCAGCCTGCATGTAGGACAAATACAGGGGCTGTGTCCAGTACTACAGGGTCATACACAGTGGTCCTATGGCCTTGACATACTCTACATATCTGGGACATCGTTAGAGTGACAGTCACTGGCCTACCCGATGTCCCTGTCGTGCATCCTTCCCACGATATCATGCATTTGATGCATAGGATTCAGCCTTGCACATTGACGGCTTTCCTCCCTTCATGTTGGAATTTGCATTTCCTCCAAGCCTGTGGAGGACTTGCAAGCTCATTTCCCTTTTCCCTGAACAATGCTCCACTGTCTGGACATGTCTGGTTTTCCACAGTCCTGACTGAAGGGTACACTGGCCGCAGGCAGGTTGTAGCCAATGTGGATGACACTGTATACAGACACCTAAGTGAACATAACTCATAGATCTTCTCAGGAAATGTCAAGAGGCTGGACTGATGGACCTTAGGGTAAATGTTTAGCTGTTCAGAGTCCATTAAATTCTCCCACAATGGCTCCTTCCCTCCAACCACAAAGACCGATGAGCTTCTGCTGCTCCACATCCTGGCCAGCACTGGGCTTGTCAGCATCTGGACTGGGGTCACCCTGGGAGAGGTGATGGCTCACATTATGCATCTGGGGTATGCACCTTCCATGTCCTATTGACAGTGGGTGAGGACCCTGTTCTCAGTATTCATCCCCACCTGGAGGTCTCTTTTCTGAGGCGTAAGTTAAAATCTGTGCCCCATGAACAAAATGAGTTCATTCCCTTCATGATCAACTTGAAGCTTTCTTTGTTCTGAGGAATAGTGCTCTAGGAGAAGTGCATTTTGCCAACATTTTGCCCTCTGTGTCTTATCTCCCTGCTCTATCGGGTGTTCTGCAAATAGGTGTCTCCTTTGATTGAGGCCCAGTTCATAGCTTTTAACAACTTTCCAGGGCCAGTACTTTAAGCATCTAAGACATCTGTACCTTGGCTCAGCTCATCTAGGTGTCCTTCTTTCATCTTCTGGGAGCTTTAGAGTTCTGCATGGCTTACTGTGTCAGTGCCCGATCTGAAGCTGGATGTGTGATGAGAGTCAGGTCTGGGTCTGGTCTCCCTTTCCATGTGTGGAGGTCCAGCTGTCCCAGCCCTGTATGTAGAGAGACTGTCCCTCTCCCGGAATGACCTCTGTTCCTCTGCTCCCATTGATCATGCCATGAGGATGAGAGCTTTATTTCATCCTTCTCCCCACCACCTGTCACTGTCCTTCTATTTATTACATTAGCTCTGACTTCCAGTGTGATCTTGCACACCATGCATGGAGCAGATATTCCTGCCTTGTGCCTGTTCTTAGGAGGGAGCTTGCAAATCATTCTCAGGGAGTATGATGTGCCTCTGGGTTTCTATAGTGATATTCATCAAGGCCATCTTTCTCCAGGCCCTTTCTCTGCAATGTGCTGTGACATTTTGTCATGCAGCATACTGTCCTTTATTGGGTACTCCTTCTCTGTCTATGGTTATGATCATTTGAATTTTCCTTTCTGTTTCGATGTGATGATTTATATTTCAAACCCTGAACTAGACTTTCACACCTGTGAGAAATGCCAACTTAGTTGTATTTCTGGGCTGCTCACAGGCCACAAGCAGATTAATGTCAGCTGTTCTTCCAGGATCCAGCTTATCCGTCCTGGTGGAAGAGCGTGGAGTTCTCTTGACCTCACCAGCTGCCTTCCCTCCTGAGCAGATGGCCAGCCTTGTGCGACACTGTCGAGCTACAAGTTCATTTCTCCTCTCCACAGTGAAATGCCAGATGTCTCTCCTGCTATCCTAATACCATTTCATCTGCATGGGGAATTGCTCAGGGCTGCAGGAAACTTGTTCAGGGTCTCAGCTGAGTCCTCGGAATAATGTGCTGCAGCTTTCACACCGGTCAGCTGGGCCTCTCAGGTCACGGTACAGGAGCCCTGCTACACTGCTGCTGATTCCTGAGGTCCCTCCTCCCACACTGGCCAAGTTCACAGCAGGTGTGCATGCTGGTGGACATCACCCTCCACTCCTAGTGCAGCCCTGCAGGTGTCAGGCAAGGGATCGGGGATCTGGGAAATGTGGCTACATTCACCCTATTGTCTTGGTTCCTGGGTACGTGAGAGAAAGAGGATGCGCTTGGAGAGTAAAAGATCCAACAGTCTGTCACGTCTCCTCTCCTTCCAGAAGTGCTTCTGTGATACCCTTTTCTGAAGTGCAGTCACCTATCCCCAAATTCACTCCCTGAAGCTGGGGCTCAACCTACACCATATTGGGAGATGGGGGCTAGAAATGGTGACACTTATAGAGCAGGTTATAAAAATACTCATGTTCCAAAGGTCACACAAACACAACCACCTGTTTCCTACTCTGGCCTAGAGAAACTGACTAGGAGATCTGCTGATTGACGGGCTGATCACAGGCCCTTAAGTTAGAGCCAATGTCCTTTCCCAAGTAAATAGCAGTCTCTTCTGCTTGGAAGAGAATTTGCTCAGGACACAGCTTCCAGGAACCTCTGCCATTGCCTTCCTCTTCTCAGGAGTCACTGCCCTTGACCCCATGAAGAGCCTGACCTCAGAGGCCTCTGGGAAGCAGAGACTTCTCAGACTCTTTCCTGCAGGAAAGGAGGGGCCAGCAGGGAAGGAGGGGCTGGGCTGGGCAACTGGGAAGGAGGACAGGGAGAGGCTATGGCTGCACAGTATAAAGCAGGGCTTCCTAGTCCAGCACTGCAGCCTTTGGATCTCTGCCCTCTGCATCATATAGCTCCAGCTTCTTGTCCTGCAGGCATGGCCTCATGCCTGCGTGTCACTCTGCTGCTCCTGGCTGCTGTGGTCTTGGACCTGGCTCTGACCCACAAGGCCTTTAAGTTCCATTATAAGAGGTCTCCACTAGTTGGTGGCCTGGAAGATGTAGACGCTAGGAATGAAGGTGTGCAGCAGGCTGTGGACTTCGCCCTCCGCGAGTACAACAAGGACAGCAGTGATCTGAACCTGAGCCGTGTGGTGCAGGTGGTGCGCGCCCGTCAGCAGGTAGGTGGTCTCCTGGGCTGAGGAAGGCTGCCCAGGAGGTGCTGGCCTCTTGCACAAGCTACCTTCTTCCCGCTCTGTGCCTCCCCATCCTCACCCAGGCTGTGCTGTCTGCTCTGCAGCTCTGGCCTCATCAGGGACCCTCATTCATATGGGCACCACTGTGCCTCTCCCTCAAGCCCCATGCCTGGAGTTGCTCCATCCCTGCCATCAGTACTGAGCATGTCCTGGAATCACTGCAGGAAAACCTTGGCTGGGTCTTGGCCATCACAGCTGGTGATACCTGGCCTTAGACCCTATTCTTACCTCAGCTGGCAAAGGCACCAGATGCCAGGTAAGGGTCGAAACATTTCCTGGCTAATACTGATCACCCTCTGGTGCAGGATCTGAGATTAACTGTGAGCCAAGTGAACACATAGCAGGGACCAGGGGCCTTCACCGGATCCCTCCTCTCCATCCTCCCCCACTGTCCTTCAGCTCCAGGCCTGTCATGACTTCAAAACTGCAGGGCAGGTGCAGCAGGGGTAGAGGATCCCCTCATTCCTCTCATGGCTACCACTGGCCACAGAGCTCTGCTCCTTCCTTCCCATAAAACATAGGGCTGTGTATAGACTGGGGTGCATGCTTCTATAACATCACAGTCAATTCCTAAGCACCCTAAGAGTATCCAGTGTGTCCCCTTTGGGAGCCTCACAGTCCCTGTGGGCAGCAGGGCCCCCTTCTGCAGAGCCAGGGAGGTGACCAGGCATCAGAGGGCTCACCTCTGCTTGGTCCTCACCTGTAGCTCTCCTGGAACAGCGTCCAGTGCTGATATGGACCCGCGCTGCTTCCTGGACAGGAAGTGTTGGCTCAGTGCCCTGGCTGCTCTCCAAGTCGGCCTCCCTTCCACACTGCAGATCAGAGTGTGCAGCCCGGGCTACTACCTGTGTGTTTCCTGTTTCTGTCATGCTCTGGGGCATAAATCTACTATCTATAGTTTCTTGGAAAGGAAAAACTGAACTTAGGGCTGAGCCATCCCATAGGAAGATTCAGAGCACAGTGAGTTGGCTTTGTTGGGCCTGAGCCCTGGCAAGCAGTGAGTCAGTCCAACGCAGCCAGTAACTGAGAGTGTAAGGGAGACAGAGTGCTGAGAGAGCCCTGCTGTTTGTTCTACTTAGGTGGTGGCCGGCATGAACTACTACTTGGACGTGGAGATCGGCAGAACCACCTGTGCCAAGGACCAGTCCACCCAGGATGACTGTCCCTTCAGTGAGGAGCCGGTATGATCTTGAAGTGGGCAGGGGAAACTCGGGTAGTGAGGGAGTGCGTGCGTGCGTGCGTGCGTGCGTGTGTGTGTGTGTGTGTGTGTCTGTGTGTCTGTGAGGTATTGTGTGGGGGTAGCAGAGCAGAGCTGTACACTAAGGCTAACTGGAGTGCTGAGTGGACTCTGGGAAAGGTGGACCACGAGGTAACTCCTGCCTTTGGAGTGCTGCTGGTGTGGAGGAGAGGGCTTTTGGAGTCCCGTCTTCGCCCCACCCTGAGCTGAGCAGAGCAGATCTGACCTGCGAGGACCAACACCTCTCTCTGCCCTCAGCCTCAGCCTCTCCCAATAGCCGGGTCCCTGGAGTCTGCCATGGGCACTAATTCCTTGCCCACCCACCTGTCTGGGTCCCCAGGCCTGGTTCTCTCCCTGGGTGCCTTTCAGTATTGCCTTGGGCTGAGGTAAGGTACTGGGGTAGTCATTGCTGGCCCTGCCTATGCCCGCTGGGTTTCTGGCCCTGCAGAGCTGTTCCCTGGGGGATACGAGGGACAAAGACTTAGTATCCCTGAGCTAGGGATGGTGCCACGTGGAGACTTCTCCCCTACTCCTTCTCTCTGATTTTAAAGGTCAGAGCTCTCCCTCCCTTATAGCTGCACTTACCTTACCTGGTCTCTCTCTTTCTTTTGCAGACGCAGCTCTGCTCCTTTGTGGTCTACTCCAGGGCCTGGGAGGACTACATGACCCTGACAAGCTCTGACTGTCGCAGTTCCTGAGGTTCTATTTGGCCAGGCCACAACCACCACTCCTTACCTTTGTCCCTTGCAGTCTTCCCAACCCTAGAATAGAGCCGAGCCCAGGTGCAGTGACCTCTGTGCCTCAGCACCCAGGCTCAGGGGGCTCCTCCAGTGAATGCGAACAACCTTCCTCCTGTGCTTTTCTCAGCCACACCTGTGGGGGGCACACACCACTCAATAAAAACGTGAACCACTCCCTTAGGCGGTGTTGTCTCCGGGTACAGGGGAAGGGCTGGGAAACTATCCCCACAGCTTGCCGCTGTCTGACTGCCACTCAGTCTTCCTGGGTACTGTCACAAACCATGGTGGGGCTGAGTCCCACTCCCTGAGGAACGCCAACTCTGTCACTATCATCCATTCCCCAGGGTTCACTTTCTTGCTCACCCCCCCCCCTCCAGCATTTTTCAAGGGCCTGGCTCTACCCTGGGAACAGGGCTTAGAGGCGGCCTAGTCATCCAGCCAGGGCTCCCTCTTCACCCTAGCCTCAGTGAGCACCTGAGCAAGGCCCCTGCCCCAGGTCTTGTCTTGGGGTTCCCCTGACTCATGGTGGGGTTTTATTTGACTGCAGGCTTAGAGTGCCTTATGCATAGTGCTTGGGACCAGAGTGCTCCAGATATCAGAGACCTGTGGAATTGTGGGAAATCTTCACACGCATGATGATTTTCCTGGGGAATGGGCCCACTTCAGAGCAAGAAATGTATTCAATTTTCATGTACAACTTGTACACATCCCTGAAGCTAATTGCGACTGACAGGAATAGTTATTACATGAAATAACTTTTACTTGAAAGATTAGAGGGGAGGACACAAAAGCATCCAGCTTCATTGGCTGGAGGGGTCACCCTGATACAGGGGTTCAGACTGGCCCTCCACACAGGTGGGAGGCTGCTGTTAAGGATGGGCCGTTGGGCTAATGTCCACGTGCTCCGGGTCTCATTATCTCAACCATTATTCTGACATCGTTTCTCTTCCAGAAGAAGACTCTGAGTTTGTGAGGGCCTCAGTCCATTGGGGCCCCTTTCCCTGGAATCCAGATGATCATAGATTCAGGAAAAAATGCAAATCACAAATATCTGAATGATTGGAAAAAAGTACAAAGAGCTGGTGAGCCCCAAGTATGGTAAACATGGTGTTACCATGGGTCCCCTAAAGCTTCCCATCCTGGATGAATGAAACCATTGTTCCACCAAAGCCTTCTTCATGAATGCTCATACCAGTAGGATTCAAAGCAAGAAAACAAGGAAAAGAAACCAGCAAATATCTGTTACAGTTTGTGTCTAGGTGTTTCCCCCCTCCCACACCCCCCAGCCTCATGCCATCTTGGGGCAGCTTCTAGAGTTTGTCATTAACTCATGACCCAATGCTGGGATTCTGGGTATGAGTGCTACACCCGCCCTGGGGTGGGTAATCTACATATGATATGTGAGTGGGTACACCCACCACTCCTTATCCATGTACTTTGCAGTCTTCTTCCCAACCCTAGGATTGAGCCAAGCCCTAGTGCAGTGTCCTCTGTGCCCAGGCTCAGTGGGCTCCTTATACATGTGAGGAGAAAGGTTGCTCACATGTGTGAGTGCTGCACCCGCCCTGGGGTGGGTAATCTGCATATGATATGAGAGATGGGGAAGGGTTTTCTAGCCGAATAACCAGCATATGCTGCTCCTCTCTTTGCTCTTTGCTGTTTTCTGCTGCCATGAAATGCTGCCCTCTGCCATGTGCCACCCTGCCTTAGAGCCAGCCGAGTATGGACTGAAACCTCCAAGAACTGTGAGCTTAATAAACTTTTCCTACCTTAATTTGGGGCATCAAATATTTTGTCCTAGCAATGAGAGAAAAGTAACTGAGACAATATCCACCCATCTATGATTAACTAAATAATACATTGAATTATTATTTGTCCATTCCATAAAGTTGAGATGCTGATACTGTTATAAGGTAAAAGAATCTCAAAAATTCACGATGTGAAAGCAATCAGAAACAGAACAGATCCATCTCTCATCTCGTTCACTTGAAGCATCTAGGAAGGCAAACCTTCAGGTCAGGCAGTATTGGTTTCCAGGCTGGAGCAGTGGGGCAAGAAGTGGTCGCTGAGCCGGTGGTTCCTTTGGGCCACAAAAATGGCCTGAAATGAGATAGTGGCCATACTTGCACTGCTCTGTGAGTATGCTAAGACCCCGTGCATTGTAAATTTCTTTTTGTAATTTTATTGAGAAACAAATAGCAATAGGACAGTTTCAATAATTAATACATTGCATTAAAAAATACATTGCATATTGTTGTCTTCATAGTAGTTATTCATAGTACAAGATGCAGACATGATATCCTGTCCAAACACTATCAGTGCAAATGTTTCTTCTCACTGAATTAAGAGAAAGTAGCTGTATATCTATCCTAAATATTTTGAATATACAAATACAAAATGGTCCTTCATTTTTATCCCCTTTTTTGTTCAGTTTTGTCAGACATGGGTGTAAATTTTAAATGGATACTTTGTAATGGCATGGATTTTTTTTCCCAAAAATCTGTTTAAAACTCAGTACTGATACTACAGTTTCACCAGGGAAATTTTTTTCCTCCTCTTCTCCTTTCCATCCCTAATAATTTCCAATCATGTTTTCCAAAATGCTTCAACAGGATTATAAAATCCATCAGTTGTACAATTGCTTCAGATTTGATCAGAAATGTCCCCCCACCCCCCACCACTATTACCTTTTTCTCAGTAAAAACTGCAGTGCTTTAGAGATTCCCATCGCACTCCGAAGTCCTGAGGAATTTAAATCCAGAGGCGCTCTGCTCCCAAGTAAAATTCTCAAGGCTTGCAAAAGTATCCTCCTCCAACTCCCACTCTTGGTAGACTCCAAGCAAGTGATGGATGACACGGCTAAGCAGCACATGGTATCTGTAGTCATGGCCTTGCATTTTTAGGGAAATATTGATCATATTCAGTGCCCTTCAGTTAAGCAGGCATTTAAGTTATTACACGTACAAGAATAGTTCTCATTTAGTAGCTTGAAGCTCAGTTTGGGCTTTCAAAGTAAGTTCATATCATCTGAAATAACTAGATCCCTGTTGAGGCTGAGTATACTTTTTCATTCTTCAAATGCATCTTAAATAAAAAAAAAAAAAAAAAAGAGCTGAACTGATGGCATCTGGCTTTCATTGTGTCAGTATGACATGGTGTAAATGCTGTGGAAGACAGACTTAGCGATGGCTGCCTGGCTCTGGGCACTGAAGGGCAACTGGGAGTGTGGTGCAGGCAAGAAATGGTACCTGGGAGGACAAGTGGTTAGCTGTGGCCATGCCCCAGACCTCCTGGATGACAGAGGCAATCATGTCCCAGATCTACTAGGGGTCATACATGGCCGGGTCCCAGATCTCATGGAGGCCACATACGGACTTGTCTCAGGCATGCTGTAGCACAAACATGGCCATGCCCCAAATCTTCTATAGGTCATACACGGACTATGCCCTGGGGTCTCCTAGAACAGCCCCAACTCTGACTAGCCCAGGCTTTGCTTCCCATGGTGGTTCCTACAGCACCTCTTGGGTTATCCTTTGGCTGTTCCACCCTAGAGCTCAGAGAGCCACACATGTTCCAGGTTCTCAAGTCCCCTTGTAACCAGAACTCATTGTGTGATGGCACAGAGGTGAGAAGGCCTTCCCTGTGGAGACAGACTCTGAGTTTGGCTGGTAATGCGGAGCTGCCCCCAGCCTCATCCATCCTGCCCCACGCCATCTTTGCTGGGCTCTTCAGGGCTCCTCTGCAAGACATCCCTCTAGCTTCTGCTTCTGTGACTGAAAGCTGGAGTCAAAGCTACACTCGTACTTCGAAGTCAGAGTCCCATTTCCTGCTGGGTTTAAGCAATTCAGGTTTCCTAAAGACAAACTGTAAGCCTAGTGTTCCACCTCTTTCCAGAAAGCAGGGAACAGTGTGTGGAGGGACCATCTGGCAAAGGTCTCAGGACCAGTCCATGCCCAGCAGCTAGCCAGGCTCACAGAGCATCTGTGGAGCAGAGGTGGCTCCACAGGGGCACAAGGCAGCTGCTCAGGACCTGACCTGATCTGGAATCTAGTGGGGAGAAACACCTTTGCCATGCTGATCCTCAATTCAAAAATTCTAGTGATTTCCAACAGTTATGATCTTAAATGTATGTGTCTGTGTATGTACTTACATGTCATCTATGTTTTGAGACATATAAGAATAAATGATAGGGCTAGGAAAATGGCTCAGTGGAATAAGTGCTTCTCTGGCAAGCACAAGGGCCTGAGTTCAATTCCTGGTTCCACCAAAAAAAAAAAAAAAAAAAAAGAATAAATGATAAATGTTACAGGAAAACATTTTATACATTAAGCTTGCCAACTACAGAATCTTCTGGCAATAATGATATTTTAGTGAGAATAATAGGATGAAAATGTTTGAAAAACTTAAAAATTGTTTACCTATAAAATATGGTATAGTACAGAAATTTGAGACTGTGTTTTGCATTGTTTTATGTTGATATTTATTTTCAAAGGCTTTCATAGCAAAAGGGCGTCCTCACAAATGTGAAGTATTTCTTGAGAAATATCATTAGTTACTTTTTTCAGGCCAATGATCAAATCTTCAAAAATGATTATTTTGTTATAAATGTCTGGCTTCTTCATCATCTTTCATGCATGACTTTATAACTCACAAAATCTTGCATTTGGAAGATGATTTTGAAAATCATTCAGACCTGTGTACACTTTATGTTTATCAGGTCAACTTGAGAAATTTCTGCTGTATCTGACCAGAAGGGCTGTTTGTGCATACAGATGTCAATGAATTAAATTCTAGACCTTATCCCCTGTGCCTCTTGCACACCTGGACACCGACTCACCTGCTCTTCCCTGGGGCTACCCCCAGGAGGGCAAGTGTTGAGAGTGTAACCGCCACACCTGCCCAGGGACTCCTTCAGAGATGACAGTGGGCCTGGGCAAGGCGGCCACACAGCTCTCGACCAACAAGCCCCATCCTGAAGGTGCATGTGGGCTGCAGTCTTTAGAAGCTGCACACAGTGTGAACAGGTGGGCCTGGGTGAGCACCAAGAAGCCACTGGGTCATCCACCTCAACACGGCCCCACTCGCCTCAGGCCATCTACCCTGTCCATTCCTGTCCAGGTATGCGAAGGCCAGGCACTATTGTTTGGCACCAGAATACTGCTGAGTCCTGGACTCACTTGTTCCAGGGCCCCAAGATCTTAATCATTTGTGTGTGTGTGTGTGTGTGTGTGTGTGTGTGTGTGTGTGTGTGTGTGTTTTAGGAAGGGTCTACAGGGTGTTTAGTGTCTTTCTACTAGATGGGCCTCATAGTGATCCTCCAGTTTACAGCCTCCCAAAAGCTGGGATTATAGACACATGCCACCACACGGAGACTCAATTACCATCTCAGCACACCCTGGGGGCGGGGCACATACAGCAAGCCCAGGGATCAAACCCCTGCGCCTGCTTGCAGGTGCTTTAATCCTCTTAATCATTTTTATGAAACATTTTATTTTGACACAGTTCAAAAGTTTCATAGAAATTGCCATGAATTGTTAAAGCAAGTTCCATTCTATGCTTTACCCTGATTCACCGATTGCTTATTTTAGCTCCATTTGTTTATCTTTCTCTCTCAACAAATATGTCAATATATGTTTTATATTTATGTACCATGTGAAATATGTAAATCTGCATTTATGTAGGGACATAAATAAATATGTATTTGCATATTTATGCCTACAGATGTGGGAGAGGTGGAATCTTATTTATATCTCACAGTGTTGCCATACATATCTGTGTAAGTACTTATGTATTTTTCTCTGATCCTTTGGAGAGTGACTTTGAGATTTTGTGTTTCTTTCCATTACTGACTGAAGAGTGCAGCTCCTAGGAAAGGGTGTTCTAACGCCCACTGTGTGGTTGTCAGGGTGAGAAAACAATCTATATCGTTACCTCAACCACAGCACATATACACATTTTAACAAATTCTGTTGACATCTCCCTTACTTTTTGTCACTCCCCACACATTCAGTGGCTCACACAGTGCACTAGCTCTATTACAGCTCTGCAGGTGGGAAGCCTAGAATCCCAGGGCGGGCAGCACTGCGATCTCTCCTCTCGGGCAGCTGCAGCAGCTGAAGAAGCCTCTTGCCTGGGTCGGCTCATAGGGGGTCCTGAAGCCTCTCCCACATCCACCATGGCATCATCTCCTCCTACTTTTGACCCTGTGGTGTCTACCAGGACTGTGTTGGACTCAACTGCACCTCTAGACCCCTCATCTAGTCACATCTGCATCTCCTTCTCCTTATAAGGTAATTTATTCACGAATCTGGGGGCTGGGATATGAATATGTTTGTGGAGCCATTACTCAGCCAACTACAATATCCATTAGAGAGAGGGAGAGGGAATCTACATCTGAGGGATGTTACAGTGCTGAGGACTGAACCCAGGGACTCTCAAGGCCAGGCAAGTTAAAATTCTCTTTTCCTCCTCAACCAGACAAAAATCCAGGGTCCTATACCACATTCAGCTGACATATGCCTTAGTCCCTCTACCTCCTCTAGCTTTCAGTCCCTCTGGTACCATTATCTATCTATCTAGGTATCTATCTGTCTGTCTGCCTGCCTGTCTATCTATCTATCTATCTATCTATCTATCTATCTATCTATCTATCTATCTATCTATCTATCTATTATCTATCTATCTATCTAGTAGAACAGGGCCTACAGGGTCTCACTATATAGATTGGACTCATAGTGATTGTCCTGTTTTCAGCCTCCCAAATGCTGGGATTACAGATGCATGCCACCATACCCAGTCTCAATCTCACCTTAAGGGCAGGGCTGGCACAGTATTTGCTTACTTTAATGTATTTGGTTGTTGCAGGGTCTCACTATGCATCTCGGACTCATGGTCCTGTTTTCAGCCTCCCCAGTGCTGGAATTACAGGCTTGTACCACCACTCCTGAACTCTGGCCAGATGTAATCCCTGTGCTTGTCTAAGCTTGCCTAAGCTGGTGCTTTAGTCCACAGAGCTACCTCACCAGCCTACTCTGGTCTCTTTAATATGAAAGGCTTTGGTCTTTGCTTTTGACCTCAATATTTGTTCTAGAACAATCCCATCCTAAGGTCAGGTGGCTCAACCCACAGTGTCCAGAAAAAAATGGAAGCAAGGCAGAGCTAGGGGGCATTTCGATAGGCTGGGACAGAGGCGACTTTACCTTGGTTGGAAAGTGCCTGGTTTACTGTAAGATAACACAGAAGACTGAGGGGCACCAGGAGCCAGAGTCCCCGTGGGAGGCTAATTGTTTTGCCTGTTTATGGTGCACTGAGCACCATGCAGAAGAGGCATCAAGGCCTCTTGGGGACAGTCCTGGTGGCTAAGATGTAGACTGGCTGCAGCAACAGCACATAAACCCCACAGAACACTGCGAAGAGTGCAGACCAGCCAAGTTGCAGAAGTTCCCTCACTTCTGCAAACTGCTTTGAAGAGAAATGTTGCTAATCTGCATGAGTGTGTTTCAGAGATTCAGGTGGGTTCCCTAACTCCAAACTGCCCTGAGCCTCTGAGCAGGAAGGGACTGGATCTGCTCACTACTGTATCTTAGTAGACGTCTAAATGAATGACACGCTTTCACATTTAGGTGGCAGAGGATAAACGTGTCAGCATGTTCCGTCCTCAACCACCACACTCTAGTGTCACCCAGCTCCTCCTATCTGAAGGCAAAACCTGCTCCTGTCTCTTGAGTCTGGGCTGCTCATGTCAAGCGCCTGGCAAGCATGACACAAGCAGGGGCTTGGGCTATCATGCCTCAGGCATCATCTCTCACAGAGTTTGGAATCCGTCCATTGCTTCTGCCTTCAAGGAAGACTGGGGTAGCTGTTAGAGGACACTGTGCCCTATTCTGGCTTGCCCTGGCCAGCAGAGGGCTGGTGAGTGAGACCACCCTGGTTCATGGTTTGTCAATCATTCTCAGCCTGCAGCCGACCTCAGATAAAGGGGAAGCCCCTTGAGATCAGTCATGCTAGCTGGGACCAGGAGACCTACTTGGAAACTCAGGATGAGCCTCAGGATGAGCCACAGTGATGTGAGGATGGTTAGTTTGGGGTAGCTAGAAGCTGAGGCACGAAGATCACCAGGAGTTCCAGGCTAACCTGGGCTAGCTGCATAGTGGGAACCTGATTTCATATGTATCACTTTGACACTTTCAGAACCTGTTATCAATAGACTCTTTGGCCAGGTGTGGTGGCTGTGATCCCAGCACATGAGAAGCTGAGGCAGGAGTTACTCGCAAACCTGGACTACTCAGAGAGACCTTGTCTCAAAAACAAACAAAAATAATAGCAATAAGCCGGGCGTGGTGGCGCAGGCCTGTAATCCCAGCACTCGGGAGGCCGAGGCAGGAGGATTATTGTGAGTTCGAGATCAGCCTGAGCTACAAAGTGAGCTTAAGGCCAGCCTGAACTGCATAGTGGGACCCTGTCTCAAAAAGACAAAAAAAATTAGCAATAATAACAATAGTTTTGGATATTTGTTATGAAACAAAAGCCTCCTACATACTACAGTACCTGAGACTTTGTTTTTTGAGATGGGATCTTGTATAGTTCAAGCTAGCTTTTTTATTTATTTTTTTAGGGAAGGGTCTACAGGGTGTTCAGGTTCTCACTAGTAGATCAGACTCCTCTTGATTCTCCTGTTTACAGCCTCCCAAGTGCTAGGATTACAGGCATGCACCACCACACCCCATCTCAATTGCTGTCTCTGCATCCTGGGGGTGGAGCTGACACAGCAGGCCCAGGGATCAAACCCCAAACCCCTGCACCTGCTTGTAGGCACTTGAATCTGCTGAGCTATTTGGCTGGCCCACAAAAGCCAAAGGATGCAATCTACATGTTTTAATATCCAATTAATTTCAGCTGTGATCCCATTTTTGGCTGCAACACCTTCTCTCTGAGCCTCTTACCAGCAGACATTCAGTCTTCGTTCAAATTGTTTCAAGCAGTACACCCGTACCTGCGCTAAGACTAACTTGGTTTCCTACTAACACATACATAAAGAACACTTGGCTTTTCTTGTGTAAGAGGAGCGCACACATCTGCAACCTAAGGCATTTTAGAATTACAAATGGCATGTCAGACAGTCACTGCTTGTGGAGCTCACCCACACACACGATTTGGCTGAGGGGAGGAGGCGTTCACATCTCTGCTCCTCCCCAGCACCTCCCCTGGACCACTGATGCCACCTCCTGGGAACCTAGCTCTGAAGCTGAGGCTGTGTCCTCCCTCCCATCCCTGCCTTTCCTCTCTGACCCTAGACCTCTGGCCTTTAATCATGTACCAAGCCACTTCAGTTAGTGTCTGCACCTCAGTGGATGGAGATTTTTGGTTGAGACCTCCATAGCACTAGGATCTGTAATAAAAATCCTTTCAGTTAAGGACTTCTGTTTTCTCTTTCTCCACGTTCTTCAAAATGTGCATTAATCAAGAGCCTTGATTTGCAGGCTTCAAAATCATTGAGGCTGGCCTAGGAATAAAAAATGTCCCATTTCCAAGTATTGTTAGCTTCTGCAAACCTAGAGTCGTGGAAGTCTGACTTGTTGCAGAGTTCTTGTGTGTTCCTACTCTGAAGTCAAAACCCCATAAGAGTACATACTCAACCTATGTCTTTCCATCTAGCTGTCCTTCCTTTCCTTCCTCAATTGTTCCAGCCACCTGCTCTCCCAATCCATCCCTGGATTCCTCTTTCCATCCATCTTGTCATCCCTCCTTTCTTCTTTTCCTTCATCCCTATTGCACATTCATCCCCCAACCCACTGCCCATCCACCCATCATCCATCCGCCCACCCATACTCCCATCTGAGCCTCCACACATAAGCATATCAAGTTGTGTCTTTTCTGCCCATCCCTCCTCCCTCTGTCCATGTGTCTGTTTGCTCATCCTCTCCAAAACTCTTATTTCCATGCATGTGTCTACCCCCACATCCCTTTTACTCTCCTTTCTTTGTCCTCTTCTCCACCCATTCCACTATTTCCTCAGCCATTGTCCACCCATCTAATCTTTCTGTCTACAGGTCTTAATCATTATCACCTATGCTGTACTTATGTGCATATAAATGTATGAAGTTTTTTTTTTTTTTTTTTTTTTTTTTTTTTTTTTTTTTTTTTTTTTTTTTTTTTGTCTTTTTTGAGACAGGGTCTCACTATGCAGTTCAGGCTGGCCTTAAGCTCACTTTGTAGCTCAGGCTGGTCTCGAACTCACAACAATCTTCCTGCCTCAGCCTCCCAAGTGCTGGGATTACAGGCCTGTGCCACCACGCCCGGCTAAATGTATGAAGTTTTTAATGCACATACAGAAAGGCAGCCTATAGGAGCCAAAGCAGGGCATTGGGACTCGACTGACTAGTTCCAAATCTGGGCAGCTTTCTACCTGTCATTCAGAAAAGTCACCTACTCACCTTTTATTAAGTCTCTGCAATGTTTAATATGGAGGTGATAATAATATCTAGTACCAGATGTTATTTTCAGTAAGCTAAGACTTGATACCTTAAACACAGAGAGTAGTGCCAGACACATAAGTGTGATAATATTTGCTAAATCAATAATTTTTAACCAGTTTTTTGGGAGGGTTGTACCAGAGATCAAATGCAGGGTCTTGTGCATGCCATGAAGGCACGTAAGCTGCTGAGCTATCTCCCCGGCCCAGTAACTTTGTAATCAGCTTTTGCAAGATAAATAGCCATGACACAGTGACAGTCACCTGCCTTTCTTCTACTGCACACATCCTGCTGGTTGCACGTTGTTGTCCACAAATTTTCAGGGTCTGTGCTTTGTAGAGAGATGGTGCAGACTTCAGGAGCACTTCTACCAAAGGATCTAAGAGCAGATCTCCCTGAGGGCCCTCTGCAGCTGAGGATCAGGGGCTCCCCAGCAGGATGTCACTTGTGTCTTCTCAGGAGGTCTGACCACATATCATCCCCTCCCTGGTGTTCTGGGTCTGCTGGCACTGCAATATGTATGCGGCAATGCAGATCAAACAAAGACGAAGCTTTCTGTGTGCACTGACAGTCACGACTTTCTAATCTCACGAGGCACTAGTGACACTTCTCCCTGAAGAATGTGGCTATTAATACACCGGTCTTCAGATTTCTTTTCTTCTCTTGGAGTGGAAAGCCATTAAAGGAACTGATTTCTAAAAGGATTTATTATATAATTGCTGGGGGAATAAGATTTAAGAGGACAGATGTTCAGCTCATGGCAACAAGGTTTCTGTTCAGATGGGAGCGGAGGTGCTGAGTGCTGGGGCAGTAGGCGAGGAGGAGTCCCGTGCTCTTCACTCTGCCTGTCTTATTGTGGTAGCTGGCCTGTGGGCCCTGATGGCTCTGCCTCTAAGCCAGCGTTTAGCTTCAGATATCACTAACTTAGTTGGTTTTCCAGCTCAGACTAGTGAGGGCAATTGCCCTCCTCCGTGTGCCACTCAGGGCCCATGATGGATGCATGCCACCGGTGGCTGCTGCACTCCAACTGCAGGAACTTCTGCCACCTCAAGGTTCCCTTGTGCCTGCACTACCAATTCTGCTTTACACCCCCACTTTCCTGCAAGCTGAGAGCCTCTGGTGTGGTTCTGTACCTACAGCTTTGTCACTTCCACAGTGTCATATCAATCAGGGTCTCCATCTGCCATGCATGGATGGTAACCAGTCTGTGGCTTCCCAAAAACCAGACTGCAGAGCAGGGGGAGCAGCTGGCAAGTGAGCAGGGCTTCGTTTGCACTTACAATCATTCCCCTTCGGTCATATCCTTGCTCAGGCTCCACCTCCTCTCAGATTGGCCAGGGCATTAGACAGTACTAGGAGAGCAAATGCTACAGTGAGCTGTGCACGCAATCTGGATCTGGGTGCACGTGGCTTATGGGAATCTAATCTTGATGAGCGCAGGTGGAGCTGGGGTGTTGATGCCAGCCCTGGGGGATGAGAGCAAATCTAGGTGAGCATTAGCAGAGAGGGCTGAATGCAGAGACCATAACACATCAAGTCCTTGCAGACTCAGATCAAAACCATGTCACTGACAAGTGACAATGAAGCTGCATCTGCTGGCAGCTTTAAGTCAGAATCTATCACTTAAGGTCAGCCAGATAGCTCAATGGATTAATGCACCTGCTTAGGTAAAGAACAGGGGCTGGGGTTTGATTCCAGCCTGCTGTTCCAGCCCCAGCCCTGGGGCACTCTGCAATGCTGATTGAGACTGGGTGTGGTGACAAGCACCTATAATCCCAGTGCTTGGGAAGTTGAAGGCAGGAGTCTGGTCTGTGCAGTGAGACCCCATACATCTTGTTCTAAATACATTAAAAAAAGATTCCATCACTTATTTTAGTCTACACATGGTACACCCATTGTTTCCTTCACTATTCCCATATTCACCTATTTCTCACACTGTAAATTTGGCTCGGTCACGGCGTTAGTAAAACTACAGCTAGCCCTGACCAAATGGGTAAAGTCAAACATCGCTGGAGAGCTTCTTGGAAAATGAGGAACAATCTCATAGCGAGACAGCAGAAGACACTAAAATGCCCACAGAAGGAAATAAAATAGCAGGCATTTAAAAGAAAATGCAGAGTCCTGTTCTGTTATTCCACAGGAGACTCATTCTCTAAGCCTGCTTTGTGTATTATGTGCTACCCAGCTTCCCAACAAAGTCAGAAAGCCTTCCACAGTGCTTTGCCATGGAGACCAAGTACCAACGTTTGGGGCTTTTAAAAGAAAAAAAAAAAATTATGAACAAAAGAACAGAAACAATTATTGAAGGTCACCACTCCATTAAATGTGTCTCCACAAAGAGGATCATCCTTGGTAGCTGACCGTGTGGCTAAAGCTGATGAGTGCTTTCCCACCTGCTGCTAAGGACATTTGTCATGAGCTTTCTGGAGAGGCTGCAGTTCTAAAGGCAGCAGGTGTCACTCCTGCAGCTGGCACCATAACTAGATGAGTTGATAAAATATGAGAAGACACTGAGGCACAATTGTTGGAGGGGATTATTGGCTCACCATGGTACACAAGCATGGTTGATGAGGCCACTAATATTGACAGCAATGTTGTTTTTCTGTGATATATTTTTAAGGTGATGTGTATGAAGGTGTGTCGGTCGGGTACACCTGTGCAACCAACCAGAACCAGAGCCGTAGAACTATTCAAGTTCTTGAGTGACCACGTATCAGGAAAGTGGAATTGGTCGTTTTGTGTCATCACATACATGGGTGGCATGGCTGGCATAACTGGACAGCTTTCTGGTTTTTGCTACTTAAGTCAAAGGGTCACTTCTGAATATGATTCTATGCATGGTGTCTAGCCAGAGAAACTCTGGCTAGCTGCAGATGTCACCTGATCTTCATAATGTTTTGTAGGTTGTGATGAAAACTATCAAGCACAGTGAAGTCCATACCCTTAACTCATGTCTGTTTATACAGCTCTGCGAGGAGATGGAGATAGAGCACTAGTGCCTTCTCTTATACACAGAATGGAGATGTTCTTCTAAGGTGGATCACTGGACAGAGATTTGGAGCTACGAGGGCTGCTCCAGAGATTTATGTTAGAAAATGTGCTGGCACCCCTGTGTCCTTTGTAACACAAAATAGTTTGAAAAACTTGTTTACTCATGGGATATATTTGGTCTCCTCCATGAACTCAATCTGTCACTTCAGGGGAAAATGATGACCTGTATTCAAGTGGCTACATTCAAAGCCAAATTGGAATTATGGAGGCAATGAATGAACATTGGAATTTTTGACATATTTCAAGCAGTAGCAGAGATTTTAGCAGTTCTTTCCAATGACAAAAGACTCCCAAACTTGCCAGAAATGATTTGTGACTAAGTTATGAATAAGCTATGTGAGTCACCTTTGGGCTAGAAGATCAACTGCTCAAGACTAAAAATGATGATGGTCTTAAAAGTATGCTTGGGACAACTCCAATTCCTCATATAATCTGGGCGATGGTCAAGGTGGAATATTCTGAGACTGCCACAAAAGCAATAAAACTTTCACTCCAACAGCCTGTCTTTGTGAAGCAGGGTTTTCTGTGGCAACATCAACCAAAATGAGATTACAGAGCAGTCTGGATGCAAGCAATGCACTTTGCTGTCATTGTCACCCACCACACTCAGATGAGACTATCTACTTGCCGGAGAACAAATGGAGGGTTTCCAGAGATTTTACATTATTGGCCAAGCAGGGTGGTGCACGCCTGTAACAGTGAGCTGTGTACATGGCTCATTATATATCACAATGTAACAATAATAGAAATATCCTGGTCTGTGGAAAAACTGTCTTTCACACACTTGATCCCTGGTTCCTAAAATGATGACGATGGCTGATGATAGATAAAGAAATGTCCACAATGATTTGTAGTCAAGATTCATAATCCACAGTGCACTGTGACTGCCTGCTTTCTTCAGCTAAAATATCGTCTTTGCTTCAAACACCACATACCAGCACCTCAGATGGACTGATATGCAAAACTTAAAACCAATTGAAGGGATAACGAAAAGTTCTCACCAGCTCTGTATATATCAGGACATGGAAATAGGGTCAGATTCAGCCAAAAGCGAGACAGCTGGTCTTCCTTCGAGGAGAGTCATCCAGATGGTCCTCCACAAGAACTCACGGCAGAAAACTTTCCAAGCATAGAAAAAATATTTTATTGCATAGATAAGTAAGGGATATTGAACTCTAATTAGCCACAATCAAAAAAAAAAATTCTACATCAAAGCACATAATGTTCAACATTCCAGAAATTAAAAAAAAAAAAAAAAAGAATGTTAAAAACTATTAGAGAAAAGAAGCAAATCATCTACAAAAGCAAGCCCATCAGAATCACAGCAGACTTCTCAACAAAATCCTTCAGGAAAGCTTGATATAAAGTATCTCAAGTCCTAAAATAAAACAACCTCCAGCCAAGATTGATATAACCTACAATACTACCTTTAAAACTTGACGCAGAAAAATGATAATTTCATGACTAAACACACCAGAAGAAATTCATGACTACCAAACCAATGTGCCAAAATGTTCTGAAGGACACTCTGAAAAAAAAAGAGGACTCCCACTCTATCAACCCCAATATAATAAGGCCAGACAAGTAATTAAACAGAGTGGGGAAAAAAGGAGCCAACAACAGAAGGTAACATGGCAAGCATAAGTCAATATGTGTCAGTTATAACCATCAATGTAAATGGTTTCAACTCGCTAATCAAAATAAAAACTGGTAGAATAGATCCCGAAGCAAATTCCAACAATATGCTGCATATAAAAAAATGTATTTAATTAAAAATAAATAGACTGAAATGACAGGGATAGAACAGAATGCTCGTCTAATGGGAACTCAGGATAAAAAGTAGGGGTAGCTATTCTATGTGCAGACAGAGTGGATTTCAAGCCAAGCCTGATTAAGAGCGACAAAGAAGGTCACTACCCTACATCACTGTAAAGGAAATAATCCAAGATGGAGAGATGACAATCATAAATACCTATGTACCAAATGCTAGCACACCCAACTATGCACAACCATTACTAATGAACATGAAAAAAATCAAACAAGCACACTGGTAATGCAGGACCTCGATACCCCAAATATACAGACTAATTAGGCAAAAAAATCAACAAATAAGTATCAAAACTGGACTAAACCTGTGAACAAATGGACTTAGTAGATGTCTACAGAATATTCTACCCACAATATCAGAATATACATTCTTCTCAGACACACATGGGATGTCCTAAAAAATAGACTAAATACTAGTTCATAGGACACACTTAAGAAAACCAAAGAAATTGAAATTATCCCACGTCCATTATAAGACCATAGTCTTATAAATTTGATATCAATGACAAAACAAACCAGAAAACCTTCATAAACACGTGGAAATTAAATAACACCCTCTTGAACAATCAAAGGGTAACAGATGAAATGAAAAAAGTAATTAGTTCCTAAAACTAAACAATAATGTCAATGTAACATATCAGAGCACATAGAACACAGTTTAAGCAGTTCTGTATGAGAAATCTACAGCAGTGAAGCTCCACATCACAAAAACAGAATGAGCTCAAATAACATAACACTGAAACTCAAGCTTCTAGAAAAAGTAGAGCAACTCCATCCCAAAGCTCATTTGAGGGAGAAAAGTATAAAGGTCATAGCAGAAATTAATGCAACAGAGAATAAGAAAACAGTTCAAAGATAATGAATAAATCAAGAAGTTGCCACTTCGAAAGATTAAGCCAAATTGGTAAGCCTTTATCCAACCTTATCAAGAAAATGAAAGATTTGCATCATGCAATTAGGAATGAAAAAGGTGAAATCAAAATAGATCCTCCAAAAGCCCAGAAGATCATCAATACCTTGAGAACCTGTACTCTAACAGGATGGAAAACATGGAGGAAATGGAAAGATTTTTTTTAGTATGTATGAATTACCAAAGCAGAATCAAAAAGATATAAAAATTCTAAATAAATAATAAATATCAGTCAATGAAATTTAAGATGCAATTAAAGATTTCCCAACCAAGAAAATCCCAGGACCTGATGGATTCACTAATGTATTGTACAAGAAATTTAGAGAACTAATGCTGCTACTTCTCAAACTCCTTTATGAAATTGAAAGCAAAGTCATTTCTAGAAGTAAGCATTACCAAAAATCAGAGAAGGATCCAACCAAAATCAGAGCAAGATCCAACCAAAAAGGAGAACTACAGGTCAATCTTCGTCAAGAACACAAGTGCAGGGCCAGGAGATGGTTCAGGAGAATAAGTGCTTCCCTAGCAAGCACAAGGGCCTGAGTTCAATCCCTGGTTCTGAAAAAATAAAAAAAAAATAGCTGCAAAAATCCTTAATAAGATATTGATGAACAAAATGCAGAAAGTCATCAAGAAGATTATGCACCATGACTAAGTAGGGATGAAGGGATATTCAATTATATGCAAATCAATAAATGTAATATTTTATATTAACAGAGCCAAGAACAAAAACCTTATGATCATCTCAATAGACACAGAAAAGCTTTTGATAAAGTCCAGCACCTATTAATGATAAAAACTCCATAGAAAATTGGAATAGTCTCTATAGCAATCTGATAAAATCCATCAACAAACTAACAGCCAACATCATACCACATGGTCAAAAACTGAAAGCTTTCACTCTAAAATCAGGAACAAGACAAAGATGTCCACTGTTACTACTCGTATATAATATATTTCAGGAAACTTTAGTCAGAGCACTTTGACAGTAGAAAGAAATTATAGGAGTAGGAATAGAAAAGGAGGAAGTTAAATTACCATTATTTGTGGATCACATGATTCTCTCCACAGAAGAACCCAAAAACTGCAACAAAAAGCTTCTAGATTTAATAACCAAATTCAGTATCATACCTAAACACAAAGTCAACACTCAAAACTCAATAGCGCCAACACTACATAAATAACAAACTTATTGAGAAAAATTAGGAAAATCGTACCTTTCACAAAAGCATTCCCAAAAAATAAAATATTTAAGAATCAATCTAAAAAATAAAAACGACAATACTATGAGAAAGAAAATCAAAGGGAATATCAGAAAATGAAAATATATCCCTTATTTTTGGGTAGGAAGAACCAATAGAGCTTTCGAAAAAGGCCATACTTCTATAATTGTTACAAAATTTAATGCAACCCCAATCAAAATACCAATAGTATATCTCACAGGACTACAGAAAACTTTCCTAAAATTTATTTGGAACAAAAAGAGACATAGAATAGTAAAAGCATTCTTAGTAACTAAAGCAAGGGAGAGGTGACACAATCCCTGACTTGAAATTGTGCTACAAAGCTACTGTGTTACAAACAGCATGTAGAATATTAAAACTAGACCTATTGTCATTCTCCATACACTAAATCTAACTTCATCAAAGATCTCTATATTAAAACAGAAACATTAAATCTGTTGGAAGATAAAACAGGTAGAAGTCTTGAAAGAATTGGTGTAGGCAATTGTACAGAGCTATCACAAGGAATCAGCAACTGGAGTCTCATCGTATTAAAAAGCTTTTGCACAGCAAGAGAAACCACCAACGGAATGAAGAGACAACCTACAGAGGGGGAAAAAGCCTTTTGACAACTTTTCCTCAGGCGAAGAACTAATTATGGAATATATTTTTAAAAACTAAAAAAAAAAAAAAAAATCAGACCCCCAAATTTAAATTCCTAGGCAAAATGAAATGAATAGACATTTCTTAAATGAAGAAATGGAAATGGCAAAGAAATACACGAAAAAATGTTCAATATCACTGCGGTTTCAAGAGTTACAAATTAAAACATTTCTGAGATTCAACCTCATTATGGAAATGAGGCTTTTATCAAGAAATGAACAAATAACAAATATTGAAGGGGCAATCAGGAAAAAAGAAACCCTCTCCTCTGCTGGTGGGTGTATATACTGATGCTACCACTGTGAAAATCAGTGTGGTGATCCCTCAAAAGCTAGGACTAGAGCCTTCTATTCCTTTTCTTGCTATCTTCCTGAAAGAATTAAAAGCATTTCACTCCATGGTTAGAGTGACATAGTTTATGATAACTAAATCTTGGAACCAACCCCAATATCCATCAACTCACAAAAGCATAAAGAATGTGGCTTTCTTTTTATATACAGTGGAGTACTACTTCTGCCATTTAAAAAGAAAAGCTTGACACATTTCTACCTAAGTTGGATATGCCTTGAGAATATGCTCCTAAGTGGACCAAATCAGACAAACATAATTAAACATCCCATCGCTTCTCTAGCGGAAGAAACTGAAAGTGTAAATAAGGACCAAAATGTACTATGGATATTAGGGAATGGGAAAAAACGTTCAAGTTCAAAGGAGAACAAGAGAGAGAAATGCAGCGGCCAGGCAGATGGCTCAGTGGAATAAATGCTTCCCTGGCAAGCACAAGGGCCTGAGTTCAATCCCCGGTTCCGCAAAAAAAAAAAAAAAAGAGAGAGAGAGAGAAATGAAATAAAGGACAAGGAAACTAAAAAGAGTAGAAGGAATAAATGGGAGAAGAGCTTTTGTAAACAAGAAGGGGAAGAAGGATTGAAGGGGTAGGAGGGCAATGGGAAAAAAAGAACTAAGATATATATCACATGCACATATAAATTCCCTATGATCTACATTGTCATTTTGTAGGTCTAAAATGTAGCAATGAATTTTTTGAAAAACAAAAGTGAAAGGTACTTGTCTTGGGAAGCCAGCAGGCGAATATAAATCTGCAGCAAACAGCTAGGAAACATAGCATTGTTGGGATCTTAAAAAAGAAACTTTGTGAAGTTGCTTTACTTCATGGCTCCTTCAGCAGTCCCCAGAGGACTGGTGATATAAATTCTGTGTGCCCCAGTTTCTGTGGTGGAAACTCGGGGAAAGGAGTGTGCTCTCTTCCTAGGATAGATATCATGAGATCGAACGAGCCAGTTTACATAATGTCTTCTGAAAAACCTCAAGCATCTTTAATTAAAAATGTGACTACCAAAGTTCCATTTTGTGTTTACATATATATTTCACCTTTAGAGCTGTTTAATAGTCTTGCCTGTAAATTATACCCCCATACAGTTTCATGCACTCTTTTTTTAAAAAATTGAGCTTTAACTTACATGTCATGAAGCTCCTAATTCATCAGTTTTGAATGTATCCCAGTAGTTGCAATCCATTGTAGGGACAGTTGGAGAGATGTAGGTAGGGATGACGTAGGACATGACCTGGGCGGCTAATGTTGTGTGTTTACCACAAATAATCTTATACTATAGTCTTGAGGATGGGAGCCCTTGTGAGACTGTAACCTGCGCTCTCTGCCACCCCTGACCCTCCCATCCTTTCCACAACCCAAGGAACAAACACTAACTCCCTGACTGACTCAGATTACACCAACATTGTATTCAGTGCAACAGTTATTTTTAGGAACCCATTTACCCCAATATAAGTTTGAACAGATTCCAGGTCCCACTTTGGGAAATTTGTTCAAATTCCCCCCGCCTTGCAGGGTGTCTGGTGCTTGGCAGCTGTTCCTGGCAGCCACCACCTCAGAAATAAACTCTTGGCTCTCATTATTTTTGCCTCTGACTTCCTCTCTCTGTGCCAGACCTAAGTTCCTCATTCCCTGCTGGGCCTTCAGCTCTGAGCCAGCCAGTCTCACCTCACCTCCTCACTTACCTGGTGATGAAGGTGAGGAACCCAACATTGCTGCAGGGCAGGAGGTAATTAAAGATCTCTGCCCCTCCTGATGCTACACACCACCACCATCTAATCCCCATTTACATCATGAAGGCAGCCCTAGCCCGTGAGCAGTCTCTCTCTGCTCCTGTCCTACCAACTGCCGGAAGTCACTGATCACCTTTATGCTTCCACAAGTTTGTCTGTTCTAGGTATTCCATGAAAAAGTATCATACACTGTGTGCCTTCTGTGTCTACCTTATTTCACTCGTTGTCACGAGACTCCATTGGGCTGTAGCATGTATCTATCCTTCATTTTTCTTCACAGGTGAACAATGATGCACAGTACAGTACATTGTGTATTGATTGTCCTTTCACAAACTGAAAGACATTTGTCGTGTTCTGACTGGGGCCACAGGGAATAAAATATCTATGAACGTTCATGAGTGTGTTTTCCTGAGGGAACTCATTTAAGTTCTCTTAAAGACACATGTACAGAATGGTGAGACCATGTGGTAACTTTGTGTCCAACTTTTGAGGGAACTAGAAAACTGTTTTCCAAAGCATTGCACCATTTTTTATTTCTACCAGCATTCAGGAGGGTTTTAATTCCTGCACATCCATCATAACACTTGTAATTTCCTGAACTGCGTCTTGCACCCAATTCCGTAACAGTCTAATCTGATAACAACCTACCTCTGATCCACACCAGCTCATCAACGTGCAAGCCTTTCCTTCATCCTGTCTCCACTCACTCTCCTCGGCTCTGTGCCAGGAGCACGACAGGGGGTCCCACTTACACTTTGATTTGCATGCCCAGTGACTAATGATACTGGTCATTGCAAATCCAAGCTTATGAAACTGAAGCGTTTTTGTTTTAAGAGCTTTATAGTCTTAGTCATCACTTTTAGGTCTTTATTTTGAGTGCTTTTTTTCAATATGGTGTGAGACAGTGTGTCCTGATTATAAATATATAGTTATTGAAGAATCAATTTTTCTGGCAACTTAGACAGAAATATTATAGGCAATCGGACAAGGCCAGACCATTGAAGGAGGTAACACAGAAGACAAGTTATATTACAATTATGGGAGGGATGGATGCTTCCGCCATGGACCAGGCCTAAAGACCAAAGATCAAATGAATGCCGACTTCCCTAAAGATTGGTCAATATGAAATTGATCATCACCCTGAGGAAGACCAAGAATCATTAATCCGATTGCTATTGGATGGCTACCTGATAAAGTCCTGTTCTATGTTCATGCCCGCTTGCTACATGACTCGCTTTTCCCCATTTGGTCCTGGACTTATCAATTTTACCTGAGCAATGGTGCTTGTAATCCCATTGGTTGACCATAGTCTTGTCCCACCCCACATCCACCTAAGCGAGTTCCCATATCCTCCACCTTAGCCCCGCATCGTTTTACACTGTAAAAGTCCCTGGAAGAGACAGCTTCCTGGGAAACAACCCGCTCAGGACCTCGTCCTGTCCCTGTCTCAGACAGGAGCTTTCTTTCCCTCATTAAATATATTCTTTTCATAACCTCCACTTGTTCTTGAAATTCATTCTTCAGTTTTAGAGAACACGAACTCATCCAGGTCAGGTCGGGAGATCATTTTTCCCTATGTCATTTGGAGGTTCCCTGTATCATTTGGAGGTCACCCACCCTAGACCAGTTTTTTCCCTGTATCAAAAGGATATTTGTTACTCTACTGAATGATTCTGGTATTCTTTTAAAAAGAGAAGGGTGTCTTTCTGGCCTCAGGCTGGTCTTGCTGTTCCACAGCCTGTCCTGACCCCAGTACCCTGCTGTGCCAGTGACTATGGCTTTGCTGTAAGTTTGAAGTTGAAATGAGCCATGAGACTGTACTCATTTCCTTTCTAGCTGCTTCATCTGTTAGTAAAAGTAGCATACCGAAGTCTTTAGCTCTTAAGTTTGAATTACCTATTTCTCCTCTCAATTAAATCGGCACTTGCATTGAGACTACATTGTTTGGTACATATATTTTATAGAGGCTATGGATTTCTGATGATTTCACACACTTTTTTGGCAGTTCTTGGGATTAACCCAGGATCTTCATACGGAGCTACACCCCCGTGTATATTGAATGATTGATTGATTTTTGAGTCAAGATCTTACTAAGTCATCTTGGGCTTAAACTTGAGATCCTCTTGCCTCAGTCTCCCAGAGTGCTAGGCTCACAAGTATTTGCCACCATACCCAGCTGGGGCAACACTTTTATAACTATAAAGTTCCCTTTTCTGTCTCTAAGAATAATTTTTGTCTTAAAGTATATTTTATGATATTCATATAGGTTTTCCTTTAGCTACCATTTGCATGGAGGCCTTTTGCTTTCTTTTATTTTAAAATTATTTGCTTATTTAAATTGAAAGTGCATCACCTATAGAAAGCCAGCAGTTAAATCATTTTTCCCATTTATTGTTCTAGTCTCAGCCTTTTCACTAGAAGACCTCCTCACTTGTATTGCATAAATTACCGATATGGTGAGGTACATATCTTCCACACTGCTGTGTTATTCTCTGTGTCTTTTATGTTTCTGTGTTGATCACACTGCTATTTCTTCTGTGTATTCTTTTTATTTCTGTATGACTCTATTCCTGTACTGCCTTTTTCTTTTGCATTGGATAGACATTTTGCGGCATACCATTTGAATTTCTTATCACTTCTCTTGCTACAATTTGAGTTATTTTCTTAGTGGTTGCCTCGAAGCAATAATTCAATTTGATTTGGATTGACACCAACTTGTGCTCTGTCTGACCTTTGGAAGAAATAACTCCTGTGATTTGTTTTTTATGGACCATATTTTGTTATTCTTTGTAGATCTTTTGTTTTCACTCTGGTTCAAAACTGGACATTTTAAATATTAGGCAGGAACTTTAAAAATCATTTTGCCCCCCAGCAAGTGTTTGCAGTGTTTGTTAGATTTTTTTATGATTGTTTAGTGACTTTTCTGAACCAGTTATATAAGCCTGCTGTGTTAATCAGTTTCCTGTTGCTGTAACAAACATCCAAGGTCCCCACTGCATGAAGACTGTGCTCAATTTTGAAGGCTTCAGTCTCTGATTATCTGGCCCATTGCTTTTGAGTGTGAGAAAGAGTCAGCTTATGACAGAGAAGGGCAAAGCTGCTCAGCCCGTGCAGGGGTGAGAGGGTGCAAGGTCCCACTAGAAGCCTGGTTACTGAAGGCCTCCGGTGGCCTTCCCTCTTAAAGTTCCACCACCTCCAGGCAGTACCAGAGGGGCAAGGCCCTTAGCACCCAGGCCTGTTGGGAACGCTGAAGCAGCAGCTCCAGTAGGCTGTCCTCATGCCATGTGCACCTCAAAGTCTGCGCTCATACAGCTTGGTCAGCTACCGAGTGGCCAGCAGTGTCTTTAGGTGGATATGTCAGCGAGTCTTCCTGCACTTTCTGAGTGTACCTATGCATGTGTGTGTCAGAATGACCCTCACCACAGGCGGTCAGTTTGTAGCCCTACCACGGTCTCTACCATCTGCCCATGTGTGCGCGCCCTTGAACACAGCCAAGGTCAGACCCTTGAGTGTCTGGCACTCACTCTTCCTGCTTGTGCCCACATTACATTCATTATGGCAATTCATAATGTAGTATGCTGCACATACTGCATCTTAATTCCTTTTAAGTTCCTTCCCTCTCTTTCCGACCTTTCTGTCACAGAAATGGGGCAGTCTTTCCAGAGCCTCATATTGTCCTTCTGAGCTTTTTTATCAGGTGCTATCTGTTCCCTCTGCACAGCCACCACGGCAGCTGAGATGCTAATGGTCGCCACTGGTTGCTTTTGACAAGTGTCTTAGGGGAAAGCTGTTCACAGTGAACAAATTCTGAGTGACATCAAATAAAAATGAGTGCTGCAGTGAGGCGTTCCAGAGAGCCACTAGGCTGCCTGACGAGGGAAGCCTCTGTGACAAGAACTTGGGAGACGCACCCCACTCTGTCGCCTCAGCACCTGCCAGGCTGCTGCTTTTTATGGGTGCCAGGCCTGGGAGATACTGGATTTGGAGGGTGCCATAGAGCTTGGAGGGAGGAGGGAGGGAAGGAAGAATTGACAGAGGGTAGAGGGAGAGGGGAAGGAGGGGGGAGGGAGGGAGGGGGGTGAGGGAAAGGGAAGGGAGAACAGAGCCAGGCCACAAACCACACAGGGCGGGTCCAAACAAAACCAAGCTGTCCCCTGGAAGAAGCCTCTTTGTACAGCTACAGGCTGTGGTTGATTTGCAGAGCTCTAGAAAGCAGGCTTCAGTGATGTTAGACAGCTCATGTTGCTTTGACCTTTGGAGACCTTCCTCCGCCTCGCTCAGGACATGGCTCCCACTCAGCGCTGTTGACAGTGCTCTGAAGGTCACGTCCGAAAAAGGGAGGAAAATAAGTCAAATTATAGGAAGCAAGGAAGGGGATCAAGTGACAGAAAGGCAGGAAAGAGGGAAGGAACTCAAAAGGAATTAAGATGTAGTATGTGCAGCGTTGAATTGCCATAATGAATGTAATTGCCATAATGGATGAGCTTGTGTTCTAAAACCAAAGAATGAATTGGAGGGATGACGGAGGTTAAGAGCAGAATATATTTAGGTGGGAAATAAATCTTCAGTCCAAGAGACAGACAGAAGGAGAGGGACCCTTAGTTGGGTTGCCAAGGGACCTGACCCCTAGGGACTTTTATAGAGCAAATCCTTGAGATGAGATGGGTCTAATGTGAAAAACACAGGAACTGGCAAAGTGAGCATGAGGGGGATAAAACTAGTCAGCTACTAAGATTACAAGCACAGTTGCTCAGGTGAAGTTGATTAAATCAGGAACAAATGGGGAAATGTGTCACATGGTAAGTGGGCAGGAATACAGAGCAGGGGCTAGTAACTCTTGGCTTTTTCAAGGTGATTGATACCTATTTAGAACATCAATCCCTGAGGTCCAGCCCTTGGGAGGTGGGTGGCTGCATTTGTTTAATCTTTTGTCCTGAGGTCTGGCCGGAAGCAGTGGTGCCTGTCTCCCCCACAGTTGCAAGGCATCTTGTCCTCCGTATTGGGTCCTTTGAGGGCCCAGCCCTTTCTACTGCCTGAAATACTTATAACTCAGCTGCCTAAGACTTTAGGGATGCATTGTTAAGGGATTAAGTGAAAGAAAAGTGGGAGATTCCTGTTGGTCTTGCTCCCTGGGATTTTTGCAGGCCCTGGTTCTTTGCCTTCCTCTTCCTAATAGCTGGACTCCAGCTGCCTTTGCCTTTGCAATCTGGCTGCAGAGGTCAAAGCTGCTTATTAATATTTAATAGAGTTAAATGAGGCCCTCATCCTATCTTTTCCCTTCCCACCGACCTTCTTTCTTTCTCTCGGAAAAAGTTCTTCAGTTTTCCAATTTGTTTTCATACCTAGTTTTATGCATCATGGGACAAATTTCTCCTTTTTCAAATACACCTGAATCTCTCAAAAATGCTACTGTTGCAGGCTTCCTGAAGAATAAAATCACAGCAACACAGTTCGTTGCTTCCTCTCCCACACGTGTTTGGCCTTTCTTAAGCACAGAAGTGAGACTGCAGGGACAGGGGCAACGTAGTTAGGGAAAATTAGGATGAAGGTGTTGTACTCCAAAAATCAAGTGACAACGAGGCAAGTCCAAAAAGAAAAGAAGCGCTTTATTTTAGGTGGTACCCACCGGGTAGCCTCTCCATGGGAGAAGGAGGAGGGCCCCCCGAGGGCTGGGCAGCAGGGCTTTTATGCCTGAAAACCGCAGGCTGGGAGGGGTAAGCAAGCATGGCTACGTGAGGAACGAGGA
>PVKA01015286.1:0-50429 GCA_004027165.1 Ctenomys sociabilis
ATCCTGCAGCTTATGCCATTCACTTTGCCTTATCTGACTCAATTGATTTTACTTGTTGTACATTTCCTTTTGTATTTCTGCTTCTCGCTTGTTATACTAGGGAGACTATGTCCATCACATGAGGAATGGTTGAAAAAGATGTGGTATTTCTATATAATGGAGTATTACTCAGCTATTAAGAATGATAAGTTTGAAGCATTTATACTGAAGTGGATGCCACTTGAACATATACTCATAAGTGAAATAAATCAGAAATTTCCCTTGTAGGACTGCTTTCATTCATCCTATGAGTTCCAGTACGTGATATAGGCATTACAATTTAAGGTAGAAACTGTCTAATTTCATCTTTAATTTCTGCTGTGACCCTTTGTTTGCTCAGAAGGATATTATTTAATTACCATGTGCTTATGAAGTTCTTGTGGTTTCTTTTGCCATTGATTTCCAATTTCATTACACTCTGATCTTATGATAAGCATGGAATAATTTCAGTTCCTTCATATTCATGTAAGCATGAAATAGTACACGGTCTATTTTGGAGAACATCTTGTGTGAAGCTGAGAAAAATGTATATTCTGATGCTGTGGAGTGGAACAATCTGTAGACAAGTAATAAATCCATTTGTTCAAAAGTCTGTTTCAGTTGCAATGCTACTTTGTTGATTCTTTTTTCTAGTTGATCTGTGTATTTGTAGCAGCGTGATATTGAGGTCCCCCATTACAACTGTATTGGTGCTTATTTGATTTTTCATGTCTGTGAATATTTGTTTAAAAGGTTGGTGCACCAGTATGTGTTGCATATATAGCATATATATTTATGATTGTTATCTCTTCTTCTTCTTCTTCTTCTTCTTCTTCTTCTTCTTCTTCTTCTTCTTCTTCTTCTTCTTCTTCTTCTTCTTCTTCTTCTTCTTCCTCTTCTTCTTCTTCTTCTTTCTTCTTCTTCACCCTCAGCTTTTTTCCTATATAAAGATGTAGTGACCTTACCTCTCTTAATCGGTCTGGACTTGAAATTTTCTTTTTCTACAAATAGAACAGCTACCCCTGATTTTTTTTCTGGGTTTCTAACACATGAAATATTGTATTCTATCCTCTGGCTTCCAGTCTGTGAATTCCTTTTTGGATTAAATGTGTTTCTTGTATCCAGCATACTGCTGATCTTGCTTCTTAATCCACTCTGCTGGTCTCTTTCTCTTGATTGATGAATTGAGACCATTTATGTTGATTACACAGATAAATGATGTTAGTCATTATATTTTTCTGTTGTTGATTCTTCTGCTTTCATTTCTCTTTAATTATTTTCCTTGCCTGGTGAATTCATTCTGTTGTGGCTCACAGAGTTGTAGTCTTCATTATTTGTTTCTAGAGTTTCCTTCAAAACATTTGAATTGCTGGTTTGGGACTCATAAATTTCTTCAGGTATTCTCTGTCATGAAAATATCTTATATCTCCATACTTTTTGAAAGATACTTTTGTGTGGTGCATTAGTCTGTCTTCAAGTTTTTTTTCTTTGAAATAAAAGAAAAATATTTTGAAGTATTTCACTCTCCAAGCTCTTCTTGATTTAAGGCTTTCTCTTAAGAAGTCTGGTAATTTTGATAGGCTGTCCTCTGTAGGTGATTTGTTTCTTTTCTATCAGCTTTTAAAATTTTTTTTTTACATTTATTTATTTACATAGGTGCTGAGTTTTTCTACACACCTCAGACTTATAGTGATCCTCCCATCTCAGTAACCCTAGCACTGGGATTACAGGCATGCATCAAAATGCCTGGTTTCAGTGGCCAGCACAGCATACCAGGGCAGGCGCAGCATGCAGTAGTGGGAATCAAACCTGGGTCCCTGTGCTTGCCAGGCAGGCACGTAGACAGCCGAACTATCTCTCCAGCCCCTTGTCCACCAGCTTTTAATATTTTTTTCTTGTGTTGAATTTTTGGAACATTGACTATAATGTGTCTTGGCATAGAATTTATTTTTTATTGTTACTAATTTGAGTTCTATGTATTTCACCTATCTGTATAACAAATTCTCTTTCTATTCCTGGGAAATTTTATACCATTATTTGTGTGAACAGGTTTTCATGTCATTTTTGCTATCTCCTGCTTTTTCACTGACTCTGATCAATACTGTGTTACATTTTTTTGCTTCCTCTAGCAGCTGATGGATTTTTTTTTGTCTCTTGCTATTTTAAAAGAATTCTTTCTTTTCTTCTCTTTTACTTTTTATTTTGAAGAGTAAATACAAAAACAATATGCAATGTATTAATTATTGAAACGGACCTACTAATCAGTTTTGAAACTGTCTCATTGCTATTTATTTCTTAATAAAATTATTTAAAAAGTTTTTTAAAACAAAAACAAATAGCAGAAACAAAACAAAAATAGGACAACATATAGGAGTACATACATTACAGGTTTTCAAAACAAGAATAGCTAATTAACCATAGTTGTTAAACTATATTTTTATTGTCAGATCTGTTGCTCAGGTTAACAGAAATAGTCATGCAAGATTGGACAAATAATTAAGTTTAGCACTTGCTTTCAAGAAACCTTAGCTTTTTCTATTTTCTTGTCTTTACTTTTTTGTTTAATTTAATTTTATTTTGAAGACTTAAAAACAGAAGCAAAACCAAATAGAAAAAAACATAGAAACAGGTTAACTTACAATGATACATATGTTATAGATTTTCAAAACATGATTGCCAACTACAAATCTATCTTCTACATGTGATATTCTGTCCTCTTATTGGTTCACTCTGCTGTGTATACTTTTAATAGAATTTATAATATCCTATGTATTTGTTTGAATCTGTCTCATGGATTTCATTATTTTCCTATCATTGGCAGTCATAATTTCCATAATTTTTCTGTGTTTCTATTTTTAATCTATACCTATTCTAGATTCACTAATTATGCCTTCCATTGTGATCATGATTTCTGAAATTATAAACCATTTTCTGATCTTATTTTTTTTTCAGAGATTCATTCATCTGCTTTAATACTTCCAATTTCACCACTTCAGGGAGTCCAGGTTGGTGGATTTCATGTTGTTTCACTTCACTGCCTGCTTGGATTGCCTTTAGAGAGCTGGGTATCTAGATTTGCATCTTGTTTCCATGTCATCTCATTTTTTATTTTTTTCTTAATTTAGTTTTTGTGTTGTTGGTTGTAAATTGCAAGATAATAACTTTTTTTGCAAGTATGGAGAACCCTTTGGAAATGACTACTTTTCAGAGATATAGCTGGCTTTTGGGTTTTGAGTCAGTTGCAAGATACCACCTCTTCAATTTGTTGGGAATAAAATACTACTAGCCCCTGGTTCTTTGGGCTAATCCCTGGTTTTCTGGCTATGATCTATATATTGTTAATGTCCCTCAGGTAATTTCAGGCTTCACATACAGGATGTGTCTAGGTAACCCCTAAAGCCTTATGCCATCATAGGTGGGTCTTTTCCAGTGGTGGTTCAATCTGGAGTGTATGATTCAGGTTGCGATGCTAAGACTAAGAGTGCTAGATTTAAGAGTGGGAAATTATGAAATTAGTTTAGTGATTGGTTGAGGATTTCCCTAATCCCAGTAGCCTAAGTACAATATAAGTTCTTGCTTGCTTGCTTTGCTACCTTTTGCCTACTACAACCTGTTTCTCTTCTATAAAGTCAGTCTGCCATGCCACCCTACAATGGAGCCAGTTGGTTATGGACAAAAACCTCTACTAAATAAATCTTTTCTCCCTTAACTCGTGGATGTTTGGTATTTTGTCTTAGCCACAAGAAAAATAACTAAGACAGAAGCACAACTGATTGGCATAATTATGTCATCTTGGCTAAAGTAGTACAGCCAGTAATAACAATAGCATCAAATGCATCTTAGAAAATGATAAACTGTTGTAACTATTAATTTGCAACCTTTGACCATATGGAAAAGAGTTTTTTTTGTTTTGTTTTGTTTTGTTTTGTTTTTTTTGCTTCCAACTGAGTTAAGTCTTTCTATTCTTCTGGTAATCTCTTCCAGGATTTAATTCCATTGTAGATGATGAAATATGCAAGGCTCCACTTCAAATGTTGGCACTGCTATGAACATAGTTTATTTCCTTTCTCTGCAACTCAGAATTAAAACTTTGATTCTTATCTTATATTCCAGTCTCAGAAATAGTTCCACTGTGGAAGTTATTTGAAGATAGTTTTATGCTTTTTAACAGTGGTCTCTGACTAGGTACTATCTTCTCCATGAACACTACAATGGACTTAGTTTAGATATGTATTAAACTAAGAGGCATTCTCTCAAATGAGCTTAAATGCACTTTATTTTTAGACAACCTACAGGACATGTTTTTCCCCTAAAAAACAATGCCTCCACTCCAAATAAATCACAGTCAAAATTATAAAGTGCAGTACAGAGTTTCAGGATAAGTCCCAAGGGGACTTGACTGATCTGGTCAGATATAAAAGTTATACTTCTTGTTATATAGGTCTTTCTTTATCCTGGTTTTAACCATCCAGCAGAAAAGGGTAGAGATGAGGTATGAAAAGTGAAGCCATGTTAACGTGCTGAGCTGTGGAAGCCTCAAGTTATCAGATTTGGACATTGCCAGTCCTGTGGATAAGCCACCACTATTGCGAACTACTGGAAAATATTGGAATATTTTGCTGAATTCATGCACCTACAGGATTTAGATGGCAACGGAATATCCATGTCTGACAAAACTATGAAAAAAAGGTGATATAAGTGAAGGACCATTTTGTATCTGTACATACAGAATAGTTAGGATAGATATATAGCTAGTTTCTCTTAATTTAATAAGAAGACAGATTTGTACGAATAGTGTTTGGATAGGATATCATGTCTGCATCTTGTACTATGAATAACCACAATGAAAACAACAATATGCAATGTATTAATTGTTGTAACTTTCCTACCAACCTGCTTTGAAGCAGTTTCATTGCAATTTTTTCTCAATAAAATTAATAAAAAAACTAAAAAACTAGATGAAGTGTTCAAAATGACATTAGTTCCATTTGCCTAAAATCCTGGTGTTGTGTAGATGAAAAGCAGCAGCCAGTTATGGCAAGTGATAGATCCAAGATTACCATCGAATTCATTAACAATTTTCAACCATCCTTAAAGAAAACCATAAATGGGGTCGCACCATCCTCATGTTAGTCCAGGAGAGCAAACATGCCATCTGGATTCATGTTTGCATCAATAAAGAACTGATAGTTTTTGAAATTAGCATGGATGTCCTTGATTTGCTCTGCAGCCCCCATCATTAATGGTTTTACTCTTTCTGGTCTTTGTTCTTCAAGTTTGCCTTTGATTGATTTCATATAATCTTTGATGTACTTCTTATGGGGCTCTTTTGTGAAGCTGGTTTCCTGCAAGTGATGGTGCATTACAATATCTACACCAGTGACTACTGTGCTTTTGCCCTTTGGGCCTTTAGTGGAGACACTGCCACCAATGAGCAAGTCGTCAGTGTTACCCTCTCTTCTACTGACCATCTTGCCCTCCACCTCCAGGCACAGCCCGACCGCGATCTCCAGGATCTTGTTGGAGAACATTTCATCGTGGCTGGTGAGGTCCAGGTAGATAATAATGATGGTCGTTGAGGGAGGCGGTGTCCTCGCAAGCTTAGCAGGAGCCAGGAGCTCAGAGTGAGCTGTGCAGCCAGAGCGGTGCTAGGGGAGAGGAGAGAGCGGGCAGAAAAAGATGGACAAGATTTTTAATCACATAACAAAATTTTCAACAAACACAAAATTGAATATTGAGATTTTATTCTCAAGGAATTAGTTGAAAAACAGAAATAGAAGAGAAAGAGATTAGAAGTAAGTCTGGAGAACAAAGGAAGATTATGCAGGCTTGGGAACTATAGAAGAGCACAGGAGGGAAAGAAAAAAAGGAAGAATTAGAAATAAGAACAGGAGAAAAAAACACAACAAAATACTAGAAGCAATATTCACATTCATGTAAAAATGAAAACAAACAATCATGAAAAATAAAAAAGAATAAATAAGTAATCAAAGGAAAGAATAAAAACAGAAAATATGTCCACTTCGGGCTGCTTCTGGTTTCTGGCTGTGTGTCTGGGACCTAGCTTGTTCAGCCCACAATGTTTCAAGTCCCTCGTGGAGGCTTGAGCTTAGTCAGAAGTCCCCTGAGTTCTTTCTGGCTTGGGTTCATCTGTGCCTCACTGTGACCTTAGGAGCCGCTAAGTGAAGCCGAACTCCAGGTGCTCTGAGTTCTGAGTTTGCTCAGAGTTGGCTCTTTTCCAAAATGCTGACAAGCCAGTTGCCCTCTTTTGGGAGACATCTCAGCCTGAGTAACTCGATGGCCACTGCAGTTTACAGCTCCCAATGCTCTGTTTCACTTGTGCATTTCTCCATGGAGGACTCTGGGGTCCCTTGTAGTCACTGTTCATCTGCAGGTTCAAGTCAGTCCTTCCACTGTATGACCTGGGGCTCAGGAATGAAGCATCACTTGCCATCTACGTCTTCTGAGTTGCAGTCTCTTTCTTCTCCCCATAAACTATAGACCTAGTTCCCTCCACTTTCTCTTCATGTGGCTGTATCCAGCATCTGGATTCCAAATATCAGAGAAGCTATTTCTCTGCAGTTCACTTTTCTGCCATCTTCCTTGAAGTCTCCCCACCACTTCTTGACTAACGACCACATCTTTTCCTCTGTAGTTCCACTGCCTCATTGGTTTATTTGGCATCTCATCTTTCATTGGCTTGCCATATGCATGGCACTTACTTGGTTTTCCTGCCTGCAGCCTCACCCTCTCAGTCATTTCTCTAGTCTCCAGCCAAAAATAATCCTTTAAAACACAAAGCTGATCATATCATTTCTTGACCTTCAACCCAGGACACAATAAGCACACTTCTGACTCCTTCCTTATGCAGTCTTGCTCATGCAGCCTCTGCTTTGTATCCAACTTTGTATTGAACTTCATATCTTCCCCTTTTTGATCTTTCCTGTACCCCCTACTCTTCCAACAGTCATCACTTATCTTCCAACATTTCAAACATTGAACTCCCCAAACAGGCCAGGGAGTTTCTTGCTAAGCTTGTGTTTTCATACCTGCACCTGCTTGATATTTCTGTCCTATGAATCAATTCAGTAGGTCACGAAAGACTAGGCTAGTGTTCAGATGGCTTTCACTGAGGACTTTTTTAATCCTGCACCAGTGTATCTGACCAGTCCTTTACAATTTGTACAGACATTAGAGTCCAGCAACCCCTACTTGAATACATGTAAATCAGCCTTTCCATGTGTGCCATTTTCCTTGTAGACCTCAAGACCATGGGAGGAAGAACTGATTTTTTATACATAGTGGTAGCCACAGCAACTGGCCAAGTGTTGACACATGAGAGGCGATTCATGCTTTTTAACAAAAAAGGAATCAAAGTGAATGCACACTTCCATTCTCAGGACTTCAGTTTTCATAATGAAGGTACTATTATTCAGACAACATGAAGACTACAATTTCATGAACTGTAGCTTTACTGGTATAACTCAAGAGAAGTCAGGATGTCATGGTAGAAAAACTAACACTAACAGCACATACTGAATCTTTTAGATTTATGACACATGGTTTAGCATGACAAAGTAGCAGACCTGTTAGAATATGACAATGACTTTCTTCAGCATAGTGGAAGGCAGCTGTGGCCATGAGAATGCCTTACAGATCTTGCTGTTACAGAGAGCTCCAGAGGATGGTGTAATCTAACATCATGCCTCTGTTTGCTCCAAGGCCATGCCTCTCACCATGGTGCCTGCTCATGATAGAGTACATAGAAGATACTGAGGCAAGTTCATTTCCAGGAGTTATGACAATGGTGTGGTAACTCATTTGACTCAGAAGTTCTCAGTTGGCTTTACATAGCTTTCCCTAGACTACAGAACAGTCTTGGATGCTCCCACTCAACACTTCTCTTCCTCTTCCCTTCACTCTGGGTTATGTTTGCTTTTTGTCCTGAAGGTTCTTCAAGACTTCTCTGGCTTATTTCTAGTCCCTCATTCCTGGACACTTGACTTATACTAGAACAATTACCTCCATGTCGACATCAGATCCTCAGAAGATCCAGAATAAGAAAGAGTTGTCAAAGATGCTTTGCTGTTTGTGAAATAATGTTGGATAATGACAATTTGTATAATTCTGCCTTAACTGTGATAGAGGAAATAAGGAAAGGAACTTTTTGTTCCTATTTGGAATAGAAGCTTATAAAGGGAGAATAGCATGGATATCACCATGCACTAAGCTAAAGTCAAAATAGATTAAAGATCTAAACATTAATGCAGAAACACTCAGTCTCCTGGGAGAGAAAGTAGGAGGAACTCTTGAAGACATAGGGGTAGGCAAAGAGTTCATGAACAAACTTGTATTCGAAGGGGAAACACTTGAAAGAATTAACAACTGGGATCAACTCTTCTCGAGAAGTTCTTGCATGTCAAAAGAAATTGTCAACAAAGTGAAAAGACAACCCACAAACTTCAAAAAAATCTTAACTAATAAGCACTCAGACAAAGGACTGTTCTCTAGAATCTATAAAGAACTAATTTACATCAAGGCCCTCAAATTTAAAGACCCAATCTAGAAACTGGCATCTGACATACACACTTCTCAGAGAACAAAATTAAAGAACCAAATAAATGTATTAAAAAATGCTCCATATCGCTAGCCATTCATGAAATGCAAGTTAAAAAATCACTGAGATACCATCTTGCTCCAGAAAGAGTGGCTATCATAAAGCAATCAACCAACAACAAATGTTGGAGAGGATGTGGGGAAAAGGGAGCCCTTCTCCACTACTAATGGGAATGTAGACTGGTGCAACCATTGTGGAGATCAGTGTGTATATTCTCACAAAACCGTGACTGGAAATCTCATTCAAGTTGGCTATCCCCCTACTGGGAATTTTCCTGGAGGTACTGAAAACATCATATCATATTGATATATGTGTATCTATGTTTATAGTAGCACAATTTGTGATAGCCAAATCTTGGAAACAACCAAGATGTCCATCATATGAGGAATGTTGAAAAAGATGTGGTATTTCTATATAATGCAATATTAATCAGCTATAAAAATGATAAACTTGAAGCACTTATATTTAAGTGGATGCCACTTGATCATATACTTCTAAGTGAAATAAACAAGACACACATGTACAAATATCATATAGTCTCTTTAGTATAAGGAATCAAAAGAAGAAATACAAATGGAATGGTAAAACTACAACTGAAAAGAACTTAGATAGGGTAAACTGTACTGCATATGTTGAAAGGTAATAATTAGCTTCTTTTCTGGATGGTTAACAACCGAAGTTTGAAGATCAAAAATTGGAGAATTAGAAGGGCTGCAAGGTCAGCCAACATTTTGGCCCTAGCCTTTCAAGGTCAGTGAACACTCAGGACATAGGAGAACCTGTACTATAACATCATGGAATTCAGTTGTACCCCAAATTTTCTGAGCAAGGAGATTATGGAGCTGCAGAGGAATTGGATCTATGATCTACAGTGTGCCTGGGGGGAGTCACATGGAGAGAAAACTTTCTCTCAAGCTCTCACAGAGAGCAAACTGGTCAAGCATTGGCCGTGACTCATCCACATGGCTAACACTGACAAAGGATCTACAAAGTGAGGTACAGGGTTACAGGAAAAAGCCTGAGGAGATTTGACTGACTTCATCAGATACAAAAGTTACATATTTTGTTATATAGGTCTTGCTTTATCTCGGTCTTAACCATCCAGCAGAAAAGTATAAAAATGAGGTATATAAAATAAAGCCATAATAATATGCTGAGGTGTAAGTCGTTCTAGTCAACAACTTCTTTGGATAACCCACTATTATTGAGGACTGCTGGACTGTGTTGGATTGTTTCACTGAATTCAAGCACCTACAATACTTGAATGACAATAGAACACCCATCTTTGAAAGGAATGAACAAAAAAAGGGGATACAAAAGAAGAACCATTCTGTGTTTGTATTAATAGTGCAGTTAGGATAAAGATGCAGTACTTTTGCATAATTCTATGAGAAAAAAGATTTGCACTAGTAGTGTTTGGTCAGGATATCCTGTCTGCTTCTTATACTATGGATAAACACTAGCAAGATTACAATGTAAAAAGTATGAAGTATTAAAACTGTACTACAATTCAGCTTTTAAAAAAAGATAGGTATACATTCTCTTAATTCATTGATCAGAGGCATCTGCTCTAATAGTATTTGTACATAGAGTATTATGTATGAACCTTGTATAACAACAAGCCACTACAAAAACAATATGCAATGTATTAATTGTTGAATCTGTCCTATTACTTTGATTTGAAACTGTCTCTTTGTCACTTGTTCTTCAATGAAATAAAATAAAAATAAGTTTAAAAAAATAAAGGCTGGCAGCTAAGAGTTTGCCTTTTGTCTCAGAGGAGACTTGGAACTTAGACTTTTCAGCAATGTTTGAGGTGTTAACTCTGGCAATTTTTAGAGATATGTAATTTGTATTCTGCAAGATACAAAAAAATATTTTAGGGATTAGAGTAGAACTCAATGATTTTGACCTAAGCTTTCCCCCACAACTGTCAAGTGTTTTAGAAGGTGATAGGATGATGGGAGCCCTCTACACACCAATGGATTAATTCACTGATGTGTTTAGAGGCAAATGTGTCAATTGAACCTGGGGCCTGATCAGAAGAGACAGGCTCCTGGGTGCATGACCTGAACATGTTCATTCTCTTCTCTGGATCCTCTCTTTGCTCTCTCTACCTCCTCGATGTCAGATTTGACTGCCTTTTCTTCACATGATATCTGTTTTGGATCCAGGTGACCTTGGGCTGAAACCACGATCCCAAATAAATCTGATTTTCTTTAAAAAAAATAACATAATCACTGGAGAATCCCATGATAGTGACTATAAATCATTGAGGACATATTAAGTAGGAGGCACATAGGATACAGTGTGGGATTGGCTCCTTCATTCAACTGGGGAATTTTCTTAGAGGGTTTTTTATGGCAGTGTAAGCAAACCTGTGCTCATCAACCTCTATGTGCACACACACATACACTCACGGTCCAAGAGGGAAGTATAATAAAGGTACACCTCAGGCAAGGAACTACTTATGGAAATACGAATGCAATTTAAGAAAAAGGATGATGCCATGTCCTCTAGACTATTTATATCCATGAATCTTGGAAGAGTCAAACAGAGAAGAGAGTAATTACTAAAAAACACAGAAAAGCAGTCTCCTAGCAGTTGTCATCTTAAATAAAGAAACACACATGTTTAATAAAGAAACACAACAATTTGCAACATTAAATACTCCAATGTCACCCTTCTCTCTCCCCTCATCTCATTGATCAAACCCAAGCAGAAATCAGCCAGCATGAGACATTAGGTGGGGATGTATAAAGCAGGGTTAAAAAGAATGTAGGGGGCATAGGGAAAGAAAATGGCAAATGTATCTCATGACCTCAACCAAAAAATGTACAAAATTTTAGATGACATGCATGGGAGGTACAAAGACATGGAAAGGAAATTAATTTTTCTAGACTACTGCTATTTGTTTTTTATATTTTCAGATATCTAATGTCAATTATTTAATAACCTCTGTCTAAAGCCTTTAATCTAAAACTTCTGCAGAATCTTAAGAATACAAGGATTTGGGTCGGGCTCTGGTTTGACCCTCCATTTTGTAGGTTGGTTCTGATTGTATGAGTTGAGTACACTCACTAGACAGACCCTCATCCTGGGGAAACTCCACACTGTGGGTTGACCCTGATTTGAAGTTGATCTCACTCTCTGGGTTTGCCCCCACTCCAGAAACATTCTGCTTACTGGATTGGCCTACTGCTGATCACCTACTGCCTGATACCATACTCATTTCCATACCCAAAGCAGAGCTGGCCATTCCTATCTTTAGCTGAACAGCGCACAGATCAGTGTTCTAGGAAGAGAGACACAGACCAGCAACTCTAACACCAGTTATCTGATTTCATTTGTACTGCTTAGAAGTTTACCTGGGACAGTGTGTAGGAGAGATAATCTTCCTAGCCTGATAGAAATCTCTACCATTTTACTCCTGTGGGATGATGACAAGGTTAAAAATAAACAGATTTCTCAGGTGAGCTGGGAGGACACAGGTTGCTGAGACTTGAGTCCATATTAGGGCCAACAATGTCAGCCTTTGTGTTTCAGATGGAAATTGCTTCTACACTAAGGGCTTGGCATAGTGGAGAGGTACAATAGTTTCATGAATCAGTGACAAGAATAAAATGGGCTCTCTTACACAAAGGCTCATTCAATAAGTGATAGAGCTGGCCTTAGGAGGTGTACATTCTAGGAAAATATCCACCACATGTAGGTCACCCATGGTGCTTTGCTGCAGAGATTGCCTCCTCTAGCCAAACTCTGAATATCTTCTTTTAATAAAAATCATGACTTTTCCTTTCTAAGTCTTCCATTCAGTTACAGTCATGTTCTCGAAGTCTCTGAACATTAGAGTTATCCAGGGAGTGATTAAAAAATATGAGTGACTATGTTGTGCTCCATATCACCTCATTGGAGGTGTGGCTCTTAGTATTTCATAGAGTTCCCCGGGGTCATTGTATGTGTCCACAAGGTACAGTGGACAGAATCACAGCCTTTAATTTTGAGGATTTCTAAGGTATTCTCTCCTTTTTCGAGTTGTCCCACAGCTAAATCACCATTGTCTGGGATTATCTCTAAGTAACTGACCTCCTGGTAAGTCTTCCCATCTATTATAGTCAGGGTTTACAAGGTAATGAGTTTAATACATGTCAAATAATTCATAGGATTATTTCATAATATGAAAGCAAATGTAGGGTCAGCAAGATAGCCCAGCATCCTAAAGTGCCTGCTTATGCACACCTGGGCAAACACAGGAACTGTGGTTAGATCCCTGGCATGACAGGTCATGCCAGCCCCAATCCCAAGGTGGGCTGAGCCAGCTCCCCTGCCCTCCCCCTATTAAAATAAAATAGGAAAACAATTGCAGAAGTGCGCAAAGATCTGTCCACATACTAGAGACCCAAGAAGTCCAGCCGAGGGCCTGAACCTCATAACAAAGTCCTGCACAAGTTCTGTTTAAGATGTAGAGCCCATGGTAATGTCTTGCCAGATGAACACTGAGAGAACAGTCAGTTCATCTGGAGATCTAAAGCCTACAACAATGTTTCATGTCAGTCTGTGCCAAGGATCTGCCCTGGAAAGGTGCAATGTTCAGTGGTGGGTGCTAGAAACACTGTGCTAGTAGGATGAAGAATCTGCCAGCAGACTGAGGATCTCAACTGGAGCTAAGAAGGGACATTCAAAATAAGGACCAGAGCTCCCTCAAAGAGAACCTCAGCCATCCTCAGTGACCATGAGGACTGAGATCCTGTAGTGAGAACAGCTGAGTCTACATTAGGAAAGCCAGCAAGAAAAGCTTCTGCAAGAGAATCAGTAGCCTCCCTTTCATCCTCCTAATCCTTTTCCTTTTATTGTGCTTTTGGCAATAATCTTCATGTGGACCATCCACATCCAGCACCACATTGATTTAGTTCAGCTCAATGTTATCCACCACACCATCCCACTTAAAGTCTATGCTCCTTCCTTTTTCTGAATACCAGAACTGTTGGAACCTTAGAGTCAACAGGACCTTAAGTATGAACTTTGTGAATGGAGAATTTTTTACAGAAGAAAGGAAGATCCAGTATATAGGTATGATGGAGCAGGAGCCTGGGCCACTTCCTGCTTTAATTAATTTGTAGATCCTGACTGTTCTCTCAATGTTCATTGGCTCACTCTGGATAAAGAAATAGCTTAATTCCCATTCTGGGGACGTATGCTGTCATCAGCTTATGGAGAGCCTTGAACTCCATGTAAATGGCTTTTGGAGGTTAAGATAGTAAGCCATGGGGAGCCACTGAAGATTTTGGAGCAGCAGATTGTCATGTCTACAACTGAACTTTAGGATGATTGCTCTGACAGTGGTGGTTAGGGTACAAGAAAGAAGAGAATTTCTGTCAGTAATTAGGTTAACACAGAAAGTCAAGGAAGAAGTAGGGATATGTATTTCTAAAGAAGTCAAGAAACAAAGGGAAGGACAGATGTGAAGAGTGCTGGGGACTGCCTGTCACCTCTCCTCCATCTTACCAACTGATGTAGGACCAAGAAGTAAGTTTTCAGGATAAGAATTTGAAAGAAGAGCATTTGTCCAAACAAGGTCCCAAGAGAAGTATAGGAAGTATAAAGTGTAGATGAAGACAGTGAAGAAAAAAGACAATGAGCTTAGACACAAACATGCCTGGCTGTTTCTCTCTCTGTCTCTCTGTTTCTCTCTCTCTCTTTCTCATATCTCTGTCTTGTACTATTGGAGGTGGCCCTATTTTTTATTCTAATGCAAGTTGGTTCATATTGAAATTCATATATTGGAACAGAAGAAGCCCAGCCATTGGTCTCTGGACTTCTCTGGGAACTCTTAGTTTAATCTTAAAGTTCTTCATTTAAATAATTTTATTGAGAAACATAGCAATGAGGCAGCTTCAAAACTGATTAATAGGACAGTTTCAATAATTAATACATTGCATATTGTTGTCTTCTTAATGGTTATTCATAGTACAAGATACAGACATTATATCCTATCCACAAACACTATTAGAACAAATCTTTTTATTCATTGAATTAAGAGAAAGTAGCTACATATCCATCCTAACTATTTTGCATATACAGATACAAAATGGTCCTTCATTTGTATCCACCTTCCTTGCTTAGTTTTGTCAGAGATGGGTATTCCATTGTCATTTAAAAATTGTAGGTGCATGAATTCAGCAAAATATTCCAATTTAGTCCAGTAGTCCATAATAGTAGTGGGTCTTGAGGTTCCAATCATGGAATTCAATAAATCCATGGGCCAAAAAGGAGGACTAAACTATTCTGGATGTTAATTACATGGATCTTCCCTGAGTTTGTTTGGCGTGGCAGGTGTGCTCTCAGGACCACTCCAGACTCAGCTCAAGTCCAGGCCCACGAGTATGTGGGAGAGCTTCTGCACTCCTCTGCACCCACTGGACCCCTCCAGACCATGCCTAAGCCTGTAGCATGAGTGAGACCTTTCTTCTCACTCTTGTGACCTCTCTTCTTCTCCAGAGCCAGCCCAAGCCCCCTACCCTTGAATGAGAACTTTCTCCTGGCATACAGGCCTGGGGTAAAACTCTGCATCTGAAGTCCCTGAAGGGAGACTTGGGGCCAGAACCACCCAGCCAATCAAGGAGCAGATCATCTTGCCAGAGAGGCACAACAGGTTCATTTCCAAGGTCTGTAGCAGGAAGGAGCTGAGCATAGCAGCCAGACCCAAGACAGGCACAACTGGATGAACTCAAACTTATGAGATCTGCACCCAACTTTGAGTAGGTGCTAAAGTTATAACTATGCCAAAGCTCTACATCAAAGGTCAGAGGACAGTGTTATACAAAATGACAAAGAGAAAGAGCAAAATGCAATCTCAGGCCTCAAGCCAACCCAGAACTAGTGCAGAGGACACTAGCACAGAAGAAATTGGGAAACACACAGCTGAAATGTCTGAATCAATAGCATCTGAAGTAAGTAAACAACTGTAGGAAGTTATAGAGGAACTCAGATCAGAAATAACTTCTTAAATAAACAAAGAAATATCTGAATTAATAGCATATGAAGTAAAGAATCAAATGCAGAATCATATAGAGGAAATCAGATCAGAAATAATCTCTATAGTAAAAGAATTAATAACTGCTTCTCAAGAAGACACAGATTGAAATAACAGAGGAGATTAGAAAAATGATAGAATCCTTGAATGAACAATACAGGAAAAAATAGATTGCATGAAGCAGAGTCAAAGAGCTATAGAGAAACTTAAAATCTCAATCATTATCTTGCAAAACTGTTTGAGTGAAAGTGAAGATAGAGTTTTAGATCTTGAAGATGCTGTCACAGCTAGTGAAAAGGTAAGAAAAGATCTCTTAAAAACAACTAGGATACAGGAAAAAATAACTCAGCACGTGCAAGATGATGCAAAAATGAACAATGTGAGACTAATAGGTATCAGTGAGAAAAAGAAGTCAATACAAATGATATAAACAGAATCTGGGCAGAAGGAATAGCAGAAAACTCCCCAAATATGAGGAAACAATCTGACATTCAGATAACCTAAGCATACAGAACTCCAAATAACTTCAACCCAATTTAAAACACAGTGAGACATATAATAGTCAAGATCCCAGAAATCCAGCACAAGAACAATATATTGAAAACCCATTAGAGAAAAGAAACAGATCACATTTAAAGGAAAACCCATCAGAATAATGGCATATTTCTCTTCACAAACCATGAAGGCAAGAAGAGCATGGAGTAGAGTACTTCAAATCCTCATGTTTGGCATGCAACCTGAATCCTTCTACCCTGATGGGAAGGAGAGGAAATGAACAAGGTGTAGGGGTAAGAGAGGAGAGGAAAAAGCCTTTCAGCCTTTTACATTCATGAGCTTTCATCTACAGATACAACTGAGACCAAATTATCTTCTAAATGGCTGGTTGCATTTTTTATCTGGTGTGGAGGATTGACAACTGGTGATCATGTTATAACACCCAGCTGAACTGAATTAGCATGGTGCTAGGCATAGGAGGCTCTCCTAAGGATTGTTCCCAGTAGCATAAAAGGTAGAACTAGAGAGAAAGAAGTTGGGAAGTTGTTGGGAGCTGTAGGAAGCTTTTGGGAGCTGTTGTTTTCTCCTTGAGCTGTTGATTCTCTTGGGGATGTTAGTTTTTCTGGGAGGAGCTTGTCATGCTGGCTTTTTTGATATGAATCCAGGTGTTCTTATTGTGGGAAGAGCTCAGGACCTCAATGTCACTGAGGAAAGCTATGGTACTTTTTAGGGGAGCTCTGGTCTTTCTTTAGAGTGTTGCTTTCTGCATGTAGTTCTGATCCCTCAGCCTGCTATCAAAAATTGTTCATCCCACTGGCACAGACTTCCTAGCTTCCACCACTGGCCTTTAGACCTTCCCAGCACAGATCAGGAGCAGGCTTGCACAAGACATCGTCAAGAGCTCTAGGCCTCCAGTTGGACTCATGGGGGACATTGTTATGGGCTCTAGGTTTTCACCTAGGCTTGGGTAGGATATTAGGATCTAGGCCCTCAGTTGTATTCTTTGGTCTTTAGGGTATGGACAAATTTCCTGCACTTTATGTGTATATGAGTATTTAGGTGACTATTATAAAATAATCTTATAAAATATTTCTCCTGTATTGTATTGTTCCCCTTGCAAAACCCCAAACTACAACTTCTGGAGATAAAAGTATCAGGAGATTGAAAACAAGGGTACAGTGTTACAAAAATTGGGTCAAAATCTTGCCTTAGCCTGTGTAATTTTGGGGGACTCACTGAAGTCTAGCCTGCTGATTTAGGGCATGTGTAGTCCATACATTGCCATGGTTTAAGCTTCCTGAATTTGATATCTGATACAGATTTTTCTAGCCGCTCTACCTTAATATTATTGTGTCTAAATTTCTCTGCCTACAAAATGGAACTAAAAGTGGTATTGCACTGCAAGATGATCATGGTAGATAAAATTCATGGAAACATGAGAATATTAAGAAGCATATGTAACAATAAGTGCTTACTACACTCCAGCTGTTACACTATCTTAAGTCTTGGAGTAGCTCCTTTATTATTTTTGAGGTAGTCTGTCATTGCAAAATATAACTGAAGCAGGAGTCTGGCAAACTACATTTTCATCTTTGTTCTGCCAGTGGTAAGTTCTCTGCATTTGGTTACACCATGCCTAAATTCTTCTAGGCTCTGTTTCACTATCTCTTTCTTCACTTTTCCATGTAAAGATCAAATATGATATAAGTAGGTCAGCACCTTGTTAACCAGAGAACCCTACACAGACCTAAGGAAACCTTCCCTGTCAATGTTCCATTGGAACCATGATAGGCTTTCTCTTTCCCTTACTTTATCCTCCAATCCACAGGTCCCAGACCAACAGAGAATCTGAGAAGGGCTCTTATCCAATGCTAGCACCCTGGACAGGAGCACACTCAGATTTATCCATCAAATCCTCCATCTTTTCTTCATCCATGCCATCTCTTGAAGCTCACTGAATCCTACTGAGGCTTTGTGTTCTTTTTTGTGGAAAACTTAAAGGGGAATATTCCACATATGATTTCAAGAGGCAAGTGTCAAGAGACATCTTTTTTAAAAAATGTATTTGGTACAGGGTCTCACTACACATCTTGGACTCATAATGATCCTCCTGCTTTCAGCTTACCCCACACTGGTATTGCAGGCATTTGCCATCATACTTGTTTTTGGTGGCCTGCTCAGTGTACCTAGTGGGGGCGGGCTGTGGTGCTGGGGATGGAACCGCAGCCCCTGTACTTGTTTGCGGAGGTGTTTAGTCCTTTGAGCTATTTTGCTAACCCCAAGAGACAGCTGTTGTGGTGCAATTTTGTCTTAAGAGAAGGAGATGGGGATGTGGTAGTCCTGTCCATTAGACCTGGCTGGAAACTGGGACTTGGGTGCTATCTAGATATTTAACTTACCACTGTGATATTGTATTAGTCAGGAACTCATCACAAAGGGCTCTCTGGGGGCACTGAATTAAATTCCCTCTAAGTTCTGTTCCAAGACTGCTATGTATATCCTAATTATAAAACCCCAGTCAAGTGATTAGATTCAAGAATTTCATCTCAGTTACAAAGAAGAGCATTCTAACAGGGTTGACAAAGATGCACTGAGAGATCATGAGGTTTTTGTATTTAGTAGCTTTTTTTTTTTTTATCAGATGCTGGATGACATACTTCAGGTGGAATACCACAAAATGATGGCTAGATTTTGAAGTATGTGTCCACTTGGAGATGAAGGGATTTTGTAAATTTTAGGAAATTCGAGAGAGCATAAAGCACATTATGAGAAATCTTGAGGAACATAGCACCCTGACCCTTGCCAAATCTTGGCCTCCATGGGGACCTTTTGTGAATGCCAGCTTGATGAGGGACCCCACCCCCCAGGAGACAAATAATCTTGCTCTCACTGATAATGAATGGGCCTCGTGGGGAGTGAGCAGAGGTCATAGCAAAGGTCAGAGTGCTGAGAGGGGACAGCACTCTTATTCTCTCCCTGGAATAAGAAGCCCAGAAAAGGCATGAGCTGATGGCAGTGGGGGAGGATTTCTTCTTTGACTTTGCTGTCTGTGTTCAGCGACCTTGGGGAGGAACACTTCATTCATTAACCTGTTTAGATGCACAAGAAGCCTCCCCCTTGTCTGCCTCTACCTTTTCCTCTTCCTCTTTTCATCACCTGGCTCTCTCACTCTTGGGGAAGGGATGGGAGACAAGGTTGGCAAGTGACATGAACTACACCAATAGGCTACCATGAAGACTGATCTACAGATCTGATCCCCAATCTTAGCCTGAAATGGATCCAGCATCTTATTATTATTATTTTTTTTTAAGATTTCTGACCCTAGGCAAGGGAGCAGGTAGATAGGATGAAAGTGAAAATTTGAAAAGATTTTTGGTTGTGCTTTGAGGACTCTCTAATACATGCTCAATGTCACCTCCAAAATGAATAATCAGTACATGCTATACATAAAAGAGACTGAATGTGCTGTGAGGCAGTACTGCAGTGGCCCAGGGCTACAATCACTTGTGTAGGAAAGTTACTGGTAGAGAGAACATGGCAGTCACAGTTCCCTCACTACATGAACTCATTCAGTGTAGGTAAACTAACCATGCTTCTTACTCACTGACTTGGGCCTCATGCAGTCTTTAGGAGCAAGTTCACAGGGAGAAGCTGGGAACCAGGAGTTCTGGCACCTTTGTGGTTGTACAATGCTGTCCTTTTGAAGAGAAGACAGTGAGATGGGTAGGACATCTGGCCTCCCCATCTCATATGGGATAGTGAGCTGGAGGCCACAGTTCTTTAACAGAACCACATTATGCACCAGTGATCACATACCCATCTTCATGCTTAACAAGAGTCAGGAGTAAGACTGATACTGCCAAGTGGTAGCAAGAAGATGCAGTTTGGACTCTCTGAATAGGTCAAATGCCAAGAACTGAACTGGTGAAAGAGTCCAGTATTCACACACACCCCACCAATGTCAAGCATTTCGGAGCTAAAGAAGTTCATGGAATCACCTATAAACCTCTTTTGGGTAATGAAAGAAAGACCATCTCCCCTTGTACTTATCAGGCAGTTGGTCAGTCATTGTTAATTTGAAAAGTATAATTAGATAATGATTAAAAAAAGAGTAGCAATTTAGCTCATGAGAGGTTGCATGAAGGAAGGGGGGATTGTGAAACCCCCAACTTTTGGAATAGGATGACAAGTATTTTAGTCTCTTTCAGGTTGATATAACATAATACTCCAAGCTGAGTATTAGAAGTTTTTTAGACTCACGGTTCTGAAACCTACAGAGTCGCATGTGGTGGAGGACTTCTTGTTACATCATAACATACCAGAAGGCATCATGTAGACAGACAGAGCAAACAGTGGCCAATTTTCTTTTGCCACAAAGCCATCCTGTAGTGATAACACCAATCCATTCTTGAGGGTAGAACCTTCGTGACTTGGTCACCTCTTCAGCACTGTAGTGTTGAGGATTAAATTTCTAACAGATGAACCTTGGAGGACAGATTAAACTTCAGTAGCTAGTCAGGATACCATGTGCAAACCTGGAATCGCATATGGCAAAGAGAATTCAAATGCTATATGATTGAGGCACATGGGAAAGAATACATCTTTGAATCCCTAATGTCTTTTTAGAGACTGAGTCCAATATGTTGCTTATCTCAAACTTGTGGGCTGAAGAGCTGCTCCTCAGTTTTGCCAGTAGTTGGGACTATAGCCATGTGTCACCTATAGTCTCTGAATCTCTAATCCATACCTCATTAAGACAGTAAGTGCGTCTGGTAGCATGGAGCTGGGGATGGGGACTGAGGAAATTTTTCATTCATTCATTAATTAATTCATTCACTCATTCACTTCTCACATGTTTATGAAAGACATAACACAGATGAGGTTCAGGCCTTAACACTGAAGATAAAACAGTAAACATAATTTCTTCTCCTCTAGGAGTCACTAGTCCAGTCCATAACCAGACATTGCAAATAGGTACATCAAGTGTCATGAGTATAGCAATAAGGGAGTTAGTTGCAAGGTGCTATGGATTGTTTTTTTTTTTTTTTTTTTTTTTTAGTTTTACATATTTGGTACAGGATCTCACTCTGCAGCTTGGATTCATAGTGATCCTTCTGTTTTCAGCCTCCCCAGTGCTGGGATGACAGGTGTGTGTCAGCATACCTGGTCTCTGTGGCTGGCTCAGCACACCTGGTGGTGGGGATGGCTGACATGTGGTGCTGGGATCAAACCCCAGCTTATGCACTTGCATAAGCAGACTCTTAGTCCACTGAGCTATCTCTGCAGTTCTATGGATTAAATTTTAATGCAATTCATTTTCATTAACTGAAAGTAAATTCAAATAGTGATTAAATATTGTCATGTATGGACTGTGACTTTGCAAATTAAGTTGATTTTCTTTTTTTTTTTTTTGGCAGAACCGGGGATTGAACTCAGGTTCTTATGTTTGCCAGGGAGCGCTTATTCCACTGAGACATCTCCCCGGCCCCTGCAAATTAAGTTTTAACAAGTACATATGAGTGATATACCTAAGTTAGTGCTTTCTCCAACAAACATTCATTCTGGCAGCCCATGTTTGTATTTCAGTGCCACATGTGTTTCTTATTTTTCACTTGCATTAGAAGCTATAGATGTTTTCCTAACTATTGTTTCATTGTTTATCCTTTGGTGACAAGTCTGGTCTCTTAAATTGCTATGAGCTTACTATGATCTGCTGCATGATGGTGGCAATTTGTGTGTCGCCTCTGGGAATATGCTTCCTGAACAGCAGCATGCTTTCTGTGATATTGCTCTGCTTAGACTATTGTCAACCTGCTTGCATTGGCATGCAAACCTCTACAGACTTTTCTGGGAGGGGACATCTCAGAGGATAGTAGATGCCACCAGTCTCCTCTAACCCATGGTATATGCCCATATTCTGGGCACCCGAGCCTGTACTAGCTAATAAATGAGTGGTTGTTTGCCACCATGAGTTTTTCAGATAATTATAGGTAATCAACCAGCCTGAGGTTTGACCCATGTCCTGTGGGAGATGCCCAGAGTGATTTCTCCCAATGAATTCTGGAAATTCCCCAGACACAAAACAAGTGAGTCAACTGCCATCTGTGATGATCTGGGGCCCAGAGCTCTGTCATCCCTCAACCAGGACCCTGGTATAATACAAACTGAGATCTGCTTTGCTTAGGTACTCAGGGTCCCTGGGCTACAATAGGAAATGACATGCTAAGAACCCCAGAGAAATGAAATGATCAGGCAACACTTGTGTGAATCTAATTGACTGAGCCAACCCCAGAGGGGCACAGAACATTCAGTGTGTGGTGAGAGAATGCACAGCATTCATCTGCTTCTATTTCTGTGCACAGATGATGTTAAGATGCATCTTCAGGATTGCATGGCTTATCAGCAGTGTCCTCATTACTTTTCACTCCTTACTGGGACAAAATTCCCAACACCCAAAATTAAGGAAGGAAGGTTTGTTTAGTTCACAGTTTGTGGAGGTTTCTGTCTATACCTGGCTGGCTTCCAGGCAGTGGCACATGGCAGAGAGCAGCAGTTCATGGTAGCAAAAAACAGCGAAGAGCAAAGGGAAGGGCAGCAGCGGAGGCTTCTAACCAGTCTCACTCTACTCCTTATATAGTAAACAAGCTACCCTGGGCTGAGGGTGTAGAACTCACACAATGTCCATGCCCTCCTCTTGAGCAGGATGAGGATTTTTACAAAGTAAGAATCCTGGCTCTCTGCTGAGTCACTTAATTAAGCTTCTGAACTTCTCAAATTGACACAGTGCATCAACCACTACAAGTAGCTTGCTCCTTTGGACCCCACTTCTCCTGAGTCAGCGCTCTTGACAATTTTCTCTCCATCATTGTTCCTCAAACCTTCAGTTCAGACACTTAAATATTTCCCAAATGCATTCAGTGCAGAATTTTCAGTGGTGACCTGTGGGCTGTGCCTAATGCACCCAGCAGATTTTAGTTTCTTAAAATAAAAATTAAGACAGTATTTGAAACATAAATCTAGGGCCAGGGGAGGCCCTAAGACAAGCACAAGGTCCTGCATTCAATCCTTTGTATCAAAACCAATTAAAAAATAAATAAACATAAATTGAACTTTCTTTGAAAACATGGATAAGTCTGGAATACCATCAGGAACCAGTTTTCACACTCAAGTGTCCAAATTTCCACACTTACCCAATTGTGCCTGCCCACTCAGGAGAATAAACCTTGATTGTTCTGGGAGAATTCTTGCTGCTATCTAAGGGTGCATCTTTCCCCCCTACTTCAGCTTCTGCCACATTCTCAATCCACTTGTCTTCAATCTAAGCTACACCAATGCCCCACTTTTTTCGTGAATTTAAGTCTAATTGTCACCACCAACACTGTTACTGGTCCTCTCCTTCTGTTCTTTAAAGGTACTCACCTTGGCATCTGTTATGGCCTGTGTCGAACGTTCACCCAAAGCCTCAGGCAGCCGTAGGGCGTTTTCAGAGGTGGCTGAATCTAGAGCATGTGATTGATTCATGGTACAATTCTGGGATTAAGGCTGCTGGAATTAAAGATGGGTGATTGCTGGATCCATCCACTGATCGATTGGTGCTGCCCTGATTCTGGTGTGATGGATTAACTAATAGTCAACTTACTCAGATGAACTGAGTAAGCATAGTGCTGAGTGTGGATGGCCCATATGAGGCTTGTTGCCAAGAGCATAAAAGGAGAGCTAGAGGAGAAGATGGTGTACTGTTGATTCTTCTGAAGAAGCTTGTCAAGTTGGTTTTCTGATATGAACTTGGCTGTTCTCATTGCCAGAGGAGCTCAGTTGCTCACTGTTGCCTCTGATTTTTAGGCTTGAAGACCACTTCTTGGACTCAGTACAAATCCTTCCACCTCCTGTAACAGATCCTTCATCCCACGGCACAGGCTATCCAGATTCTCCCACAGCCTTGGGCCTTCCCATTGCAGGTCCTTGATACAGACTTGAATGAGAATTGTCCTGAGTTTAGACCTCCAGCTAGACTGAGGGAGGACATTGCCCTGGGCTCTGGGTCTTCAGTGTTACTCATGCAGGGCATTGCTGTTAGAGACAGGCCCTCAGCCTGGGTTCTTTGGGTCTCTGGTGTGGGGCCAGATCTCCCACACTCTTCTGAATTGGACTCTTTGGGTGAACACATAAAATAATCATATAAGTTATGTGCCTTATATTAAACCCATTCCTCTGTAAACCCAAAATACAACGCCTAGTAGAGAGGATAGGATATATGGGGCATAAAGAAGCTTGTCTTGCTCTTATTGTTTTTGCTGCCAAAAACTATTGCTCCTCTGCCATGTGAACCTTGAAACCAGTCAATTATGGACAAAAACCTCTACAACTGTGAGCTGAATAAGGGTTTTCCCCTTCAACTTTGGGTATCAGGTATTTTGTCTAAGTAAAAAGAGAAAAGTAACTAAGGTACCATTCAAAGAAGACATTCTCCATTCTAGCTAATGTTTCTGATGAGCTCTTTTTTTTTTGTTGTTGTTGTCTCAAGTAAGATTTTGTCAGAAGGTGTTAAATTAGGATTCATGGGTACTTGTCAGGAAGACAGAAATTCACTGAAATCTATAGATAAAATTTAAGTTCATGTACTTAAAGGGAATTACTCAGGGCTTTTAAATAATGTTTTCACAGCCCTATTCTCTGACTGCCCTTGAGGGCCTGTCTTCTTGCAGATTCCCTTTCTAGTACTCTCAGCAGTTTCTGCAGTCTCAGGAGCAATGTTGCCAATGGTCTGTGAAAGAAATGGAAGAATTGTTTTTGTTAAATTTTCTCAGGTTATGATACTTGCCTACACCCTGGAATGTGGACTAGTTCTACTTTTTTGATTGTTTTAAAGTATATTAATCTTTGAGTATGACAAGTCATTCCAGTAGGATTGGCAGTGTTTCATCCCTAACCTATGTGACAGACTTGGGATACCTTCTAAATTGTCTGTTGCAAACCCAACAATTTAGAGAGGAAGAGCGGAGAGTTCTGAAACTGTCTGCTCTTTCGAAGAGCAGCAAGGAACAATGTATGATCAATATTTATTTCAATGAACAAACCAATCAGGAAGTAATAGTATGTTACTCTCAATAATCTACTGTCTCTTCTAAGTCTGACAGTCTGTTGCTCATACTGACTTGAGAAATATTCAACCGTAAGTAATAATGGAAAGTGCTACTGACCTAGAAGATGGACTTGTGTAGTCTACCTCTGAGACTGATGGTCTCTTGGCTGAGTTTTTGGCTCCAATTTGTCACAAAGAACTCAGGTCAACCTGATTTAAATTCAACTTTCCACTTGTTGGTAAATTACATAATCAAACACCATATACTCAAGGGTCAGAAAAGAAGGATGAGGTACAGAGCAAGGAATTTTCCTTCTTCAGTTTCTCTCTTCTTCTTTCAGAGCAGAAACTTTCCACAAATCTCCTCAACTGGCTTCCCAACTGTCCAAAACTGGTTCTTGGGATACTTCACTTGGAAGGAAGGAAGGCAGGCAGGCAGGCAGGCAGGTAGTATGACCTGTGTAGTTTTTAGCCCCTGGTGTAAGAAGGGGATGGGAAAGAGGTGACAGACATAGAGAAAGCACAGATGAACAACACTGTCCATTACAGCTGCTTGTCTTGGTCTGGGTTCGTCCCCAGCGTAAAAGCAGCTGTTTCATGTATGCTCGGGACTCCTAATCCCACCCTTCTTGGACTTTTCCATTAGGAATGAATGACCTAAAATACCTGCTTAAATTCTTATTTCTCTCATTGAAATGGTAATGGTTCACTGAATACTCTGAACCTGACTTGTGGAAAATATTTTTAAAAGGCTGGATGAAACTGATAATTTATTGACAAATGTTCATCAGTTGGAGGATTTAGCTAATTAATTAATGGTGCACTCCATTTGCAGAAGACATAATATTCCAAAATGTAGAATCTGGTAGTTAGGACCTCTGAAAGATGGAGATCTATCTAAGAATAAAGGGATCCACTTATTTCATCAGTAGTATGCTTATTTTAAGGAAAGAATCTTCCTTCCCTCTCTCTACATTTTTGCTTTGGCACCTACCTGAAGAGCAGTACTTAGAGGTTCTACGGTGTAAAGGTTAATGCTCTGGACTCTGAAGAGCAATCCTTTTAGCATAGATTTACATTGAAGTGCTGTATCCGACTATAACAAGTTATCATTCTTCATTGGAATGTGTGTGTTTTATTTGTTGTAAGCACAAAGGGTGGGGTAAGCAAGGAGAGACTGGAAGCCTCTTATTTAACACTGTGGGACAAAATCAGTAATTTGGGAAGTACGAGTTTTAGCTCTGCTTTGCTGTAAACAATCCTGTAAACGTTGTCCAACTTCCACCTCCTATGTACCTACAAAAGGAAAAACTTTCCTTGCTAGAAGAAGACACAAGTTAGCCTCCCCCTCACAGTGAGGGGGAGGATGTGCGAAGAGGATAGATGTGACAAGTGACTTTAGAAGTAGGGCACGAAAGAAGAAAGCTTTCATTTTCCCCTTGGCAATGACAACCAGAGTAGCTTGGATAAGAAAGCAGGCTGGACAAGAAAAAAAATTGGAGTCGGTGGAGAACTTTATGTTCCCATCCACTTTAGTATCTTCAGGGGGCATGGATAATACATGAAATTTCATCTTTATTACTTTTAATTTGAGAACTTTGCTTCTTAAATCAGAAACTCCTTTCTGACACAATCATTAGGTCTCTGAGTTAAAATAAAAGCTCAAGGAAGCTAGGTGACAAACCTCAAACCATTTATCTAGAAAGCAGATAGTGACTACTGTCTATAGCCATGGTCCATGCTTCTCTTCACTCCTTCTATGAAGGAAAGTATATACTTTTATGATTTTTGGCCTGTGTTTGAGGATAATAGTTTATACTCTCCCCAATTCACAGAGACTTTATACGTTTTCAGTTTGCCACTATCCAACAAATGCTTTGCAGGATCAGGAGCTTTTAACTCTTTATTTCTGGCACCTGTGAGTCCCTCTGGGCTGCGTGTCTCAGAAGTGCTAATTGAATTTCTCAGAGTGCATGTCACTGAGGAACTGAGTTTGTTCGACTTGATGGCACCTCCGCCCCTACAACGCCAACTCATCACAGAAGACTTCATATCAAAATGCAAGAGAACAAAGACCTACAGAGCAATCCACAAATAAAACCTTTAGGATTAAGATCCATACTGGTAAGTCTCCTGCCTGGTATTTGTGAGGTTTTGAATGGGATTACCCTGTTTGTTCAGAAAATTCAGATAGACTGGAGGGATAGGCGTGGAAATGTCCTGGCCTATATTGTGCATTAGGTAAGCCACAGCTGTTTATCCCTGGCTGTCCAAGGGAGCACAGACAGTGGTGCCACAGTTCAGGTGCATGTGATCCTATAAGAGGGAAAGCAGAGGCCTGGGGTCTCTGCAGGGTATTTAAGTGGGTTTAGGAAGGAAGGATTTCTGGATGTCACAAAAGTTAGTTGATACCTTGGGGGACTTATCATTGGAATGGGAGATACATATTACCTACTTGCCCCTTTCTGTAGTTAAAACACTAATGTTTTGTTTGTCTTCTTGTTTTTCAGTTGAGGAGGAAACTACAACAGGAATAAGTTTCCCAAAGAACCCAAGAACTCAAGATCAGAAGAGAAAAATGGGATAACTCTTGTCTGGAAGAAGAGGTCAGCATGCCAGGTAGACCTGTTGGAGCTCTTGCTATGATCCATCTGTGATGTGTCCAGGCTAAAGTGAAGCAGAAGGGGAAGAAAGGAGGAGATGGAGCAATGCGAGAGTGAAAGGAGGACGTGCAAGGGCTTGAGCCTTTTCTGTAGATGTGGAAAATTTAGAGCCAGGCTGCTGTGTAACTTACTATGATAAAGCATCATTCTGCAGGTGTTCACAGGGGCACACATATTCTCCATTCTTCCAGGTCTATGTAATATGAACTCAAATCTTTTTGACCATCTGTATTTTTTATTTTTTATTTTTATTTTATTGAAGTACAAATATCAAAGAAACAGTTTTAAGATACCTTGACAGGCCAGATTCCAAAAATTAATACATTGAAAACTGTTTTCATAATGTTTTTGTATTGTACAAGGTGCATACATATTATACTTACAGACATTATTATAGATGTTTCTAGTCAGTAAATTAAGAGAGTATAGCTGTTTATGTATCTTATTTTTTATACCTGAATTATATCACAGATTCAATAATTAATAATTCTACCTTGCTATTTTCCTAGTGGTTGTCCATAGTACTAGAAGCCGACATAATATCCTGTCCAACCACCATTAGTGCAAATCTTGCCTCTCATAGAATTATGTAGAAGCACAGCGTATCTATCCCAATTGTACTGTCCATACACACAGATCATGATTCTTACTTTCTATACCCCTTCCTTTGTCTACACCAGTCAAAGATGGGCACTCCATTATCATTCAACCAATTTAGGTGCCTGAACTCAATGACACAATCCAACACAGTCCAGCATTCCACAACAACAGTGAGTTATCTGAAGAAGTTGTCAACCATAGTCATTTACAGCTCAACTTATTATTATGGCCCTGCTTTGCATACCTCATTTTTATACTTTTCTGCTGGATGGTTAAGACCTAGATAGAGCAAGACTACAAAAACATGTAGTTTTTGTTTCTGATGAGGTCAGTTAAGTCCCCAGGGTTTATCTTGTAGTACTGTACCTTAATCTGTAGATCCTTTGTCTGTGTTAGCCATGTGGATGAGTCACGGCCAATGTTTGACAGGTTTGCTCTCTGTGAGAGCCTGAAAGAAAGTTTTCTCTCCATATGACTCTCCCCAGGCACACTATAGAAATTTCATCTCTTTCCTCTGTTGCTCCATATCTCCTTGTTCAGAAAATTTGGAGCTCAACTGAGTTTCATGATGTTGCAGTACAGGTTTTCCTATGCCCTGAGTCTTTGCTGACCTTGAAAGGCTAGGGCCAAAATGTTGGCTGGCCTTGCAGCTCTTCTATTTCTCCAATTTTGATCTGTGGACTTAGATTGTTAACCATTCAGAAGAAAAGCTGATTAGTATCCTGCAGCATATGCTATTCACTTTGACTTATCTACCCACTTGTTTTTAGTTGTTGTTGTACATTTCTATTTGTATTTCTTCTTTTTGCTTCTTATACTAGGGAGACTATATGATATTTACACATGTGTGTGTGGATTATTTCACTTATGAGTATATGTTCAAGTGGCATTCACTTCAATATGAATGCTTCCAGTTTATCATTCTTAATAGCTGAGTAGTACTCCATTATATAGAAATACCACATTTTTTCAACCATTCCTCATGTGATGGACATCTTGGTTGTTTCCAAGATTTTTCTATTACAAATTGTGCTGCTATAGACATAGGTACACATATATCACTATGATATAATGTTTTCAGTTCCTCTGGGAAAATTCTCAGTAGGGGGATAGCTGGCTTGAATGGGATTTCCAGTCGTACTCTTTTGAGGAGTTTCCACATCATTGACTTCCTCAGTGGTTGTACCAGTCTACATTCCCACCAGCAGCAGAAAAGTGTTCCCTTTTCCCCACAACCTCTCCAACATTTGTTGTTGGATGATTTCCTTATGATAACTATTCTTTCTAGAGTGAGATGGTATCTCAGTGTTGCTTTTATTTGCATTTCACAAATGGCTACCAATGTGGAGCAGTTTTTAATATATTTATTCGCTTCTTTAATTTCATCCTCTGAGAAGTGTGTATTCATCTCAGATGCCCATTTCTGGATTGGGTCTTTAAATTTGAGGGCCCTGTTATATATTAGTTCTTTATATATTCTAGACAGCAGATCTGTGTCTGATTGCTTATTAGTTAGGATTTTTTCAAAATTTGTGGGTTGTCTTTTCACTCTGTTGACAATTTCTTTTGATGTGCATAAGCTCCTCAAGAAGAGTTGATCTCAGTTGTTGATTCTTTCAAGTGTTTCCCGTGCGAATACATGAACTCTTTGCCTACCTCTATGTCTTCAAGAGTTCCTCCTACTTTCTGTCCCAGGAGATTGTTTCTGTTTTAATGTTTAGATCTTTAATCCATTTTGACTTTAACTTAGTGCATGGTGATAGAGCTGGGTCAAGTTTTAGTTTTCGGCATGTAGAAAGCCAGGTTTTCCAGCACCATTTGGTAAAAAGGCTATCTTTCATCCAGTGAGTATGTTTGGCCCCTTTGTCAAAGATCAGATGGCTGAGTATGCTCATAGATGCTTCTGCATCTTCTAATCTATTCCATTGATTCTCAGGTCTATTTTGTTGCCAATACCATGTTGATTTTACCACTGTGGCTTTGTAGTATAATTTCAAGTCAGGAATTGTGATGCCTCCTGCCTTGTCTTTATTCATCAAGATTGCCTTTGCTATTCTAGGTCATTTGTGGTTCCAAATAAATTTTAGGAATGATTTCTCTAGGTATGTTAGTGGCAGTTTGATAGGGATTGCATTAAATCTGAACAGCATTTTTGGGATTATGGCCATCTTCACTATGTTGGCTCTTCCTATCCAGGAACATGGAATATCTTTCCATTTTCTCAAATCCTCTATAATCTCTTTTCTTAAGGTGTTGTAATTTTCCATGAAAAGATCTTTGACTTCCTTGGTTAAGTGAATCCCAAGGTATTTCATTTTCCGTGGTGCTATTGTAAAAGGTATTGGTTCTTTTGTTTCCCTTTCAGTGTGCTTGTTATCTGTGTAGAGGAATGCTATTGACTTTGAAGTATTGATTTTGTATCCTGCTATGCTCCTGAATTTCCATATCAGTTCTAGTAGTTTCTTGGTGGAATTTTTTGGGTCTTCCAAGTAAAGTATCATGTCATCTGCAAATAGTGATAATTTAACTTCTTCTTTACCTATTCTTATTCCTTTTATTTCTCACTCTTTTCTAATGGCTGTTGCTAAGGATTCCAAGACTATGTTGAATAGGATGGGTGATAGAGGACATCCTTGTCTTGTACTTGACTTAAGAGTAAAGGATTACAGTTTTTCCCCATTTAGGATTATATGAGCTTTTGGGTTGTCATAGATGGCTTTTATCAAGTTAAGGTAGAGTCCATCTATTCCAATTTTCTGTAGGACCTTGAACATAAATGAGTGCTGGACTTTGTCAAAAGCTTTCTCTGCATCAAATGAGATGATCACGTGGTTTTTAGATTTCAGTCTATTAATGTAGTGTATTACATTTATAGTTTTTCGAATATTGAGCCATGTTTGCATCCCTGGAATGAATCCTACCTGCTCATGGTGTATGATCTTCTTGATGATTTGCTGTATTCTATTTGCCAGGATTTTATTGAGTATTTTTGCATCTATGCTCATGAGGGAGATTGGCCTGTAGTTGTGTCTTTCCTTGGTTTTGGAATCAGTATTATACTTGCCTCCAGAAATGATTTTGGGAGGACTGCTTCCTTTTCAATTTCATTGAAGAGTTTGTAGAGTGTAGGGATTATATCTTTTATAAATTTCTTGTAGAATTCAGCTGTGAATCCATCAGGACCTGGACTTTTCTTTGTTGGTAGGCTTTTTATTACATTTTGTATTTCGTTCGCTGTTATTGGCTTATTGAGAGTGGTTATATTTTCTTGGTTCAGTTTTGGTAATTTATACCTTTCGAGGAATCTGTCCATTTCTTCTGTGTCTTCTATTTTGTGAGTGTAAAGATTCTCAAAGTAACTGTTGATAATCTTCTCAATTTCTGCTGGGTCTGTGGTGATTTCACCCTTTTCATTCCTTATTGCATGTAATTGAATTTTTTCTATCTTCTTTTTGATGAGGTTGGCTAGAGGCTTGTCAATTTTATTTAGTCTTTCAAAGAACCAACTTTTTGATTTGTGGATTCTTTGAACTGTTTTCTTCATCTCAGTTGAATTAATTTCTGCTCTAATCTTTATCGTTTCTTCCTGTCCTTGCGCTCTGCATTTCGATTGCTCTTGTTTTTCTAGTTATCGGAGGTGCAACATTAGGGTGTTAGTTTGTTCCCATTATGTTTTCCTAATGTGTGAGTTCATAGCTATGATTTTCCCTCTAAGAACTGCTTTCATCCTATCCCATAAATTCTGGTAAGTTTTGCTTGAATTTTCATTGAATTGTAGATATTGTTGAATTTCTTATGTGACCCATTGATTGATGAGTAGGGTGTTGTTTAGTTTCCATGAATTCAGCGGGTTTTTCTGGTTTATTTTGTTGTTTATTTCCAGTTTCATTGCGCTGTGGTCAGATAATATGCATGTGATAATTTCTATTTTCTTGTATATACTTACGCATGACCTCTGGACAAGTATGTGGTCTATTTTGGAAAATGACCCCTATGCAGCTGAAAAAAAAAGTGTATTCAGCTGTGGTTGGGTGGAACACTCTGTATGTCCACCAGGTCCATTTGTTCCAAACTCTGATTCAGTTCTGCTACTTCCTTGCTAATTTTTTGTCTGGTTGATCTATCTTTTTGATATAAGGGGGTGTTAAGGTCTCCTGTTAAGTTTGTGGTCTTAGATATTAGGTTTTCATGTCCATTAAGAATTGTCTTACATGGTTGGGTGCTCTTCTGTTTGGTGCATAGATATTTATGAGTGTTACCTCTTGCTCTTGAATTTTTCTCCTGGCCAATATATAGTAGCATTCATTGTGACATTTGATCCTTCTTGGTTTGAAGTTGAGACTGTCTGAGAACAGAATCGCTACTTCTGCTTTTTTCTGAGGTGCTGGTACATGTAGTATTGTTTTTCCATCCTTTGCCTTTGAGCCTATGAATGTCCTTTTAAGTTAAGTGTGTTTCATGTATACAGCATATTGTTGGATTTTGTTTCCTAATCCACTGTGCCAGTCTATTTCTCTCAATTGGTGAATTGAGTCCATTTACAGTGTCAGTTATAATTGAAATATGTTGACTTATGTTTGTCATGCTATTTACTAGGTGTTGTTTACACCTTTGTATCCTGTATTTAATTGTCTGTCCTGTTTAGTGGGTTCCTTCCATTCTCATTCATGGAGTTCTGGTCATTGTGGTCTCTCTCTAGAACATCTTTCAGCAGCCTGTGAAGGGATGGCTTTGTTGTCATGAAATTCTTTAGTTGTTCTTTGTTGTGGATGTATTTCATTTGTCCATCAAACTTGAAAGAGAGGGTATAATAGTCTGGGTTGGAATTTGTTTTCGTGCAGGACTTGAAGAACTCTGCTCCATGTTCTCTTTGCCTTCATGGTTTATGTAGAGAAGTTGGCTGTAATTCTGATCAGTTTTCCTTTGAATGTGATATGCTTCTTCTCTCTAGCAGCTTTCAGTATATTATTTTTGTGTTGAATTTCTGGGATCTTGACTATTATATGTCTCCATGTGTTTTTACTTGGGTTGAAGTTATTTGGTGTTCTGTGTGCTTTGGTTGTTGGATTTTTTCTTCATATTTGAAAGTTTTCTGGGATTACTTCTCCCCAAATTCTTTTTATGTCATTTGTATTGACTCCTTCATTCTTGTTGATGCCAATTATTTCCACATTGTTCAACCTGGCGTCATCTTGTACGTGATGGATTATTTTTTCCTGCATTCTCGTTGTTTTTAAGAAATCCTTCCTCACCTTTTCACTAGCTGCACTGGCATCTTCAAGATCTGAAACTCTTGTCTTTGGTTTCTCTCAAACAGTTTTGAAGACTCATGATTGATATTTTTAGTTCTATATCTCTTTGACTCTGTTTCAGATGTTCTATTTCTATTTTTAGGATTTTTTTTTTTTTTGACAGGGTCTCACTATGCAGCCCATATTCACATTGATCCTCCTGCTTCCTGCCTCCCTAGGGCTGGGATTAAAGGCATGCGCCACCACGCCCAGACTCCATCACCAGCTCAGCGCACCTGAAGGCAGGACCGGCGCGGCAGGCGGAACCAGGAATTGAACCCTGGCCGCTGTTCTTACCTAAGCAAGCACTTAGTCTCCTGAACTATACCACCAGCCCTTCTATTTCTTTTCTGTATTGGTCATTCAAGGAATCCATCATATTTCTGATCTCTATTTTTTTATCCATGACTTCTTTAGAGGAAGTTATTAATTCTTTTTCTGTAGAGTTTCTTCCAAGTTGGGTTCCTCTGTATAATTCCGGACTTGTTTCTGCATTTCAGATGCTATGATTTCAAAGAATTCTTTTTTTTTTTTTTACAAAGAATTCTTTTTTGATTTCAGAACTTATTTGCTTTGAGTTCCTCATGACCTTTCTGCTGTTGTTTCTTTGCTTCAGATGCTGTTAATTCACACGTTTCAGCTGGAATAGGGCTCTCTGCACTTGTTCTTGGTGAGCATTGTTTTTCCACCCAGTGTTCTGGATTTGCTTCTTTATTTCAGATACTATGTATTCAGATACTTCTTTTTTTATTCGAGGAATTAATTTTCGTCTGATTTCCTCTATATATTTCTGCTGTTGTTCTTTTGTTGCTATATCTGTTGATTCATTCATTTCAGCTGAGCTAGCGTTCTCTGCACTTTCTGGTGGACTTGAGGCTTGTGATTGCGTTTTTCTCCTTTTCCTTGTCATTTTATATAGCACCGACCTCTGACCTTTGGTTTAGAGCTTTGGTGCAGCTATAACCTTAGCATGTTATGAGATTCGGGTGTCAGTCTATTAAGTTTGAGATTATCCAGTTATGCCTGTCCTGTGTCTAGCTGTTGTGTTCAGTTCCTTTTTGCTGCAGCTCCTGTGGCTCCCCTCTGTTGGTTCCCTGGTCAGGCGAGCACGAATCGAACCAGGATGCAGAGCAAGTAATTTATTTCCCACTGTCTTGGCTGGCTTTGGGACGAGGGTCCGGAAAGTTGCCAAAGTCTGTCCTCCTGTGTCAGGCAGGTTGTTCTCTAGGTGGGCGGGCTGGGGCTTTGGTGGGTCTCCTGTGCTCCCAAAAGGATAATGAATGTTCTTATTCACTGGGTAGGCTGTGCTGGGTCAGCCAACCTGTGCTGGGTCTGGGGTCACGGGCTGGAACCGCAGAAGGCTGGAGCTCTACACTCACTGAACTTTGATGCCCAGGGAGTCAGGGAAATTCCCATTCACTCACTGGGCTTTAGGGCAGGGGATCTGGGCACTTGCTGGTGAGTGGGCCCTGAGGTATCAGGCCGGTCACTGGCTTGGAGGGGTTGGGGACAGGGATCCAGGTATCGCGCCAGGGAAGAAGCCAAAGGCTGTCCCTCAGACTTACCACACACTCACTGATCTGGGAAGCCTGGTGAGTCATGCAAATTCCCACTCACTGGGAGGGCTTAGGGCGGGATCAAGGAGGCCCCAGTCAGCCCGCTGTCTCATGCCAGTTGCTCGGGTTTGGCAGGTGTGGGCGGGATCGAGGAAGATGGCAGAGATGGCTCCCCTGTATCAGGCCAGTCTCTCTGGCTCTTTTTGACCATCTGTTGACAACAGCTATTCCAACTGTGACACAAAAGCCAAAGGACCTGGGTAGGGGTTTACAAATCTACTATCTCTACTATGTGAAGGCACAACCCAAAAAGGAGGATAAACATGACCAAAAAGGAAAAACAATAAGCCTTAGACTCACATACTCTCCAAACTAAATAATCCATTTCTGGGATAAAATATGAAACACTGCTGTGTTTTGTTTGTTTCATTTGTAATTTAAAGATGATGATATAAAATGATGGTTGGCATGTCCAGAAAAATGCAAACAAACTATAAAATTAAAAGTCCACATAGAAAGATGTGGTGCCAGCTGCATACAGCCCAGACCAGCAAATCGCACCAATGATTGTGTGATCCTGTAAACTATAGGAGGCCATCAGAATTTTTGAACAGGAGAGTTATATGATTTGTATGTTAGAAAGATCACTTTGGTTACAGGATGCCAACCACAATAGGGGATAGTGCGTAGTATGCACAGTGGGGATTTATCTCTGTCCTATAGCACTGGCCACCGAACTGTCCAAAATTTCTAAGGTTTTGTCTTTTTTGGGACTGAAATCTATCTTCATTCAAACTCAGTTGGATCACTCAGGGATGCAAACATATAATAAATAAAAGTGACAAACTCTCATAAAAACAGGGAGAAATGATGACTGAGGAATAGTATTCAGGAAAAGCATATCTGGGGCTTTGTCTTTGAGCTCTGTATTCTAGAAGCAAGTAGAAATGTGAAGAGCAATATGGCATTGGACAAAAATGGCATCTCTAGCTTTCCTTTGGATATAAGGCTCTGTCTCATTACAAAGTCCTGTGCCATCTAGATAATGAAGATTTCTCCTTATGTCTGTACAGCTCTTTAGGTCTTATATTTGTTTCCACAATTTTACTTCATTTCACCCTCACATCTTCTTTGTGACCTTGGTCAGCTAGAAAAATTCTCGTAACGTTGGTTTCCTGGTTTGTTCAGAAATGAAATTAGTATGAATTCTGTTTAAACATTTAAGCAGTTGAGTCTGAATCCCCTCTTGAGTTCCTGAAACACCCATTCTTAATATCACAAATGCTACAAGCAAGGCCTGGCTATGCATTGGAATGGGCTGGCTTATCTTTTGTGTACACAAAGAAAAAGCAGGGTGATGGGTATGAGTAGAATTGGGTTCTTTTCTCACCCTGTACTCATGTATATGACATAATTTGGTAATAAGGTTTTGTAAATTAAATTGAGTGAAGATGCTTAAGATAGGCCCTAAGTCACTACAGTGTCCTCTTAAAAAGACAGAAACCATAGTTAAGGGATTGATATTTAAAATGTATTAAGGACTCATCCAATTTGGTATCAAATGCAACAAGCAGAAATTATCGTGTTAAAAAATAGGCAAAGGACTTGAGTGGATGTTTTCACAGAGAAGGCATATAGATCAGTAATAGGCTTATTAAGAAGTGCATAACATCATTAATCATCTGGGAAGTGCCTATCAAGATGACAGCGATTTCATCAACTGATCTTTATTAAGATATCAATTGAAAGATAAGCATTGGTAAGATGCACCCTATAGAGGAATCTGATAATATCAATGAGTGTAAACACTATGCATCATAAACATGAATTAAGAATGACAATAAGAAGAATAAAAAATGGGGATAGGAAAAGAACTTAGAGGTATAAGGTTAGAGGTAGGAGGGTTAAAAAACTGTATGAAGTACAGTTACTTACCACCCAATGATTGTACACATCAGGTACTAAAAACATAAACTAAGAAAATAAAATAATAAGAAAGTGTTGGTAAGGATTTGGAGAAAAAGAAACCTTATATAGTGTTTATGGGAATATACTCTGGAACAGCCACTGTGGGATGCAGTGTGATGGTTCCTCAAGCAACTGAAAGCGAAACTATTATACAATTCAACAGTTTATCTCCAAAGTACATACCCAAAGGAACTAAAATCAGTACTTAAAGAACTATCTATGCTTCCATATTTATTATAATATTACTTGCAGTAGTTAAGATATAGAAACAACTTGACCACCTATTTGTACATGAATGGATAAAGAAATTGGGATATACTGTAAAATCTTGGTTCGTGAGCATAATTTCTCTAAAATCATGCTTCTACTCCAAAACATCTATCAAATTGAATTTCCTTATAAGAAACAATAGAAACTCAGATGATTCGTTCTATAACTCAAAAATATTTACATAAATATAGTATTATGACAGTTCAAAATAATAAAGAAACAACAACATTTAAAGAAATACAAATTAACCTACACATACCTTTAAAAACCTTCATAGCTGTAAGGGAGGTAAGAGAGGAGGGTTATGTAGGATGACTTTCAAGGGTAACACTTGCTTTTGTCTCCTCTTAGGAGTTTAGGGAAATATGAAGTTATCCTTAAACAGATTCATTGTCTGCACTGCTACAGCCTTATTCAGATGGTGCTTTTGTACAAAATGTTACACTATTCCATTTCCCATTTTAAACATTATCATATTTCCCTCATCTCTTTTGAAGTGACAGATTCTTCTGGCATTTTCTCTCCCCCCCTCCATAACCTCTTCCTGTTGGCAAATGATTATGTACAATGAGAGAGAGAGAGAGAGAGAGAGAGAGAGAGACAGAGTGACAGAGACAGAGACACAGAGACACATCTTCCCCTCTTCCTGTTGGTAAATAATTGCTCACGATGATAGCATGATATTCAGTGTCATATACTACTGTTATTTTAAGTCATTAATTATTTTTCAAGCTAAAATTTTTTAGAAATGGTTCATTGCCTGGCAGAGCATGTTACTTGCAATTTAAGGTATAATATACAAGATAAATGATAGATGATAGATAGATAGATAGATAGATAGATAGATAGATAGATAGATAGATAGACAGACAGACAGACAGACAGACAGATAATTGTGCTACTTATAATAGTATTTAACTTAAAAGGAGGAAAATTATACCATTTGCAACAACATGTATGAAGACAGATCTTACTTATTTATTTATTTATTTTTTGGCAGAACCGGGGATTGAACTTAGGCCCTTGCACTTGCCAGGGAAGTACTTATTCCACTGAGCCATCTCCCCGGCTCCCCGGGCCATCTCCCCGGCTCCCCCAGATCTTACTTATATGGAAAATCTGAAAGCATCAAATTCATAGAGAATAAAATGACAACTGTTATGGTGAGAAAGTGGGAGAAATGAGGAGAGTTTGGTCAAAGTGCACAAATATCTCAGGTATTAGAATGAATAAATTCTAAAGATTTAATATATGCAGTATGGAGATTATACTTATCAACACTAGGCAGTACACTTGATGTTTACTAAGAAAGTACACCTTATGTGTTCCTACCCCTACAAAAAAAAAAGCTAGTTAGCTTGACTAGGTATACCAAAACATGCTGCATAGTCAAAACACACACAGTTTTGGATTCAAAAAGAAAAAGAACACCAACAAAGGCCCACAGAGAGGGTACCATGTGATGATAGAGGTGGGGACAGGACCAGTGGAGCAGGAAGCCCAAAACTCCAAGAATCAAGAGCCTCCACCAGAGGCTAAGAATAGGCATGGAATTTCAGAAGGAGTGCAGCTCCACTGATAACTTGGTCTCTGTATTCAAGCCTTCAACAGTATAAGAAAATAAATTTCTATTATTTTTAAGCCATCCAGTCTGGTGGTGTGTCACAGCAGCCGCAGGTAAAGAACATGAAGTTCTTGGTGCCTGGAAGTCTCTGCTGAGCCCTGGGTCATTGGATCATTGTATAGGCCGAAACTGCTCTGCCTAGCAGAGAGTGTGCTGGAGGGCCTGTGAATCTTGTCGAGAATAATTAGCACACGATAATTGACTTCCTTAACCAGGCAAAATATGAAAACTTGCTATTTAAAAAAAATTATTCACACGTGTTGGTTATACAGATTAATGGGTTTAATTTTGGCTGATTTGTATAGGCAGATTTAATTTTGGCAGATTTGTATAATTTAGTCACCCTCCCATATGCCCCCTTTGCTTTGCCCTCATTCCTACTTTTACATTTTTAGGATGGAGGTTAAAAATGTCTAATGTATTTTGATCATATTCATGCCCTTTATTATCATATCAGTGAGTAAGCCAGACTCAGGAAGGCAAATATCATGTCTTCTCCCTAATCTTACAGAAATGACATGAGAGGAGATGGGAGGTTATTATTAGAGAAGAAGAAGGAATGGACGTGAATTAAAGGTAGATAAGAAAACTTGAATTTATTCTCCACTTCACCTTTCATGTTGGTGTTTAGTCTTTCAGCACTGATATGTCAGAAGTTACAGTGAGAAGGACAGTTAGATGACTCCAGACCCTTACAAACATGCTCACACACTTCTGTGTTCCAGGAATTCAAAAAGAATACAGTATGTGAAGTTCTGGATTTTCTGGAGACCTCATTTTAATCAGGAAGTGTTGGCTTGTTGGTTGATTAATTGATTTGTTGATTGGCTTCTTCCTATATTCTGTATAGAGAACTTAAGCTGAGGTCAGAATTTCCAGGCACAAGCAGCTCGACTCTGCGAATAGCAGAGGACTGTGTTTTGTACATAAATATGGCGAGCAAAGTGATTTTACCTGTTAAGGGATAGTGTGAGGATCCTAAAGCTGAGGGTATGCATGTCCTCTGATAAGGACAGAAAGGGAGAAGATCTTAGTCAGGTTCTCATTGCTGAGTCAGAATATCTGACACCTATAATTTAAAGGAGAGATTTATTTTGGCCCTTATTTTTACAGGGTTCAGCCTACAGTCTCAGCTGATTCCAAGGCAGGGTTGAATATTAAAGGCATGGTTGTCAGAAGGCAAAGAGGGATCGAGGGGTGGCAAAGAGACCTTTCCAGGCCATACTCCCAGCAACGAGGAACCCATCTTCTCCAAGCAGGCTTCACCTCACATTTACCTACCAACTCCCTAGTGTATTAATCCAGTATTAAGTGTCACTCCTATGATCCACTCACCTTCCAAATTTCCCACTATCAATGTATGAGTCTCTGGGGGATAACTAGATATCATTCAAAACAGTGACTCTGGCTGCATTGAAAATCTCCAATCTTGAAAGCTATAGATTCAATTTTTCCTTCAATATGCACTAATTGCAGAAAGAGTTTTAGAGGTCCTACCGGGAAATGTAAGTTTGTCTTTCAGACTACCATCAATATACTAAAAAGCCATGACTCAAGATTGAGCTGATTTGAGGTTTCATTCAGTGAATCTGAATCTTATAAGCAATTAGGAAATATCTTTTTAAAATATTTATTTATTTATTTTTTGTGGAACCAGGGATTGAACTCAGGCCCTTGCGCTTGCCAAGGAAGCACTTATTCCACTGAGCCATCTCCCCTGTTCTAATTAGGAAATATCATGTCTTCTCAAACAACTTGATTATGAGATGGTTGACAGGTTTAATGGAAAAGAAAAATGTAATCTACATTCATTCTTTTAAGAAGAGACATGCATTTTGGATTTTTATAACTTCCTGGATAGAAAAGAAAAAGGTGAGTAGAAAGGAAGAACAGAAAAAGACAAGAAGATAGTTTGCAAAGAGAAGAATCAAGGAGAGGAAGGAGGAAAGTCTAGTCACATTTGAGTTTTATCTAGAGAGAAGAAACATTTATAAATGTACAACCCACACACAACATATTATAATGCAAATCCAAGGAGGAGAAGCTTCTGGATGTTAGTAAAGATATTTCATCTACAATTGACCTCTTAATGTCTTAAGTTACACAAGACCCTAGGGAGAAAAGGGCTGAGGCTTTTGCTCTCTCAGGAAAAAGACATTATCTCATTCTGTGTCAAGACCCTGCAGGCTCTTTGACGTCAGAACCACTTGCCCCACCTCCCACTAGCCTCTGGAAGATTCCAGCTCTCAGACCCTCTTGAAAGTCTCATGTTTCTTAGAGACATTTTTACAGCTCTTCTCTTCCCACAGCATGCCCATATCCCACACTCAAGGAAGTCAAAGCTTTAGGATTAACCAGGAGAAATGCAGATAGATGGTTTTATCACTCTCAGGAGCACCTGATGGTTGAAAGTCTAGATGTGAGAGGAGGAAGAGAATGACAGGGTCTCTGACCAGTCCTGTGACCAGTGGGAGGGGATTCCATCCACATATGAAGAAGGAGAGATATTCTTCCTGGAATTCTTGTCCACTGTCAGGTTTATTGTGGGTGCAGGCTTGTGGAATCCAGTTTTCCATGTGAGCTTGGTCTTCTTCTCACACTATTGGACGTTGGAAGGAGATACTCAGAATAAAAGACTTTAAAAATGTGAAAGAGTTGGGTGGTCCCTTTGGGACAAAAAAGACCATTAATTTTCCTCTACAGAAACTGACACCCTCTGCAAAATTTCTCTGTCATAAATAACAACATCCCCCAGTTATCTGGGCTCTTAAACATCCTCTATTCTCCCCTTTAATTCTTCTTGTTCACCAAATCCTTTGCATTAACCTGCAAAATGCACCTTCTGCTCAAGCTTTTACTCAGTTTCTACATTTAAGAATAATACACCTAATTTACTTGGTTGTTGAAATGGTGAATTTCAAATGAAACCTTTATGCAGGGATTAGCATATAGTGAGGGCTTAGTTTCGTGTAACCTAACCCATTGTCTTTATTGTTCACTTCGTTGTTTTCTTTCTATGTTCTCACCACCTCAGACTAGGATTCTTGTCACTGTTTCCTACTGGTCTGCCTTCAATTCCTCTCTTGTCTGTAAATGAATCCTGTGTACCCATGATATTTTAATATTTCCCTAATCCAATTTTGCTCATATTAGCCCTTTCATCCAAAGGTTTCAATGATTTCTAATTTCCTGTTGTACTGCTTAAAGATTCCTTGCACTAGTATCCAAAGATCTCCTTTTTTGATTCTATATTCAAACATGGAGTCCAATTCTAGCAACCTGAACAGGGCTGAGGCTGCTCATGTTGCCACCCTGCTCCGTCTTTTCAAGCCTTCTTACTGTTGAGTGAGGTTCTGCCTCTTCCTTCTCTCCAGCTCAAGTCCATTTTACCCTTCCCAGCAACAGCTGCAACACTCTTTATCTTTTTTGCCTTCCCAGAGACAGAAGACAACACTCCCTGATCACAACAATGGGAGTTTATCAACTGGCAGGTGGTGTTCTGAGAGGGACAATGTCAGCCCCTAGTTGTTATCAGAGACCAATAGTTCATCTTGATTCTATTGTACCCTTGTCTCTATTCTCATATCTGTATTGTGTAAAATTCCAGACTTGGAACTTCAGTCAGTCTACTATGGGAAGGATCCACTAGAACTCAAATAGGAGACATGAAATGGAAAATTTTGTGTATGTGATTTTTTCTTGTGGAGACTTCTTGGTTTGACCATGACAAGAGGAGTAAAGATTAAGCCCATAAGAAAGTAGCCCAATATCTAGTGGGGAGACATCTTAATAGATTCTACAATTAGGTGTCATCTATGTAGAGGAGAATATTGATATCTTAGAAGAGTCACCTTATGCTTCCTTCTCTATCACATATGAATTTGGTCATATATTTGAAAAGAATCTAGGAATAAAGAAAGCTAGATTATGTTCTCCATCAAATATACTTATGGAATTGCAACCTACAATATAATTTATATCACTGGTAGTTTGAAATTGTCCCTTTCCTCCATTATCTTGTTTTGTCCTTCTGAAAACAAAACTCTGAAGTGGCACCTTACTAGTATGTATTGTTATGGTTTTCCTCTAAACTGTCTTCCAAAATCTACTGTGTGCAGAGCAAGGCTTTCCAAGGTGATAGCATCATGGAACACTATTCTTCATCAGTAGATTAATCCAATGATGAGTTACTAGTTGAACATTCTCTTAGGAAGTGGGGCCTTGCTGGAGGAGGTTACTGGGGCATTACTTTAAGGTTGTATCTCTCTCCCTGAGTCTTCCTACTCTCTCTATTCATCATAGACACAGCATTGAGCAGCTTTGCTCTGTCAGATCTTTCTCCCAGGCCATTTCTTACTTGGAGCCAACTAACCCAGAACTGTATCCTCAGGAAGCAAGAGCTGAAATAAACCTCTCCTTTAAGTTGACAGTGTGAAGTATTTTGTCTCAGAAACAGGAAAGTGATGAACACCTGAGAATAGAATTTGCTGTGCATGAAGAAGCGAGGATGGATTTGTGCAAACCTTATCACAAAATAAGAGGCAGATGTTGTATGCTTTTCCTGAGCATCTTAGAGTAAACACAAGCAATCATTTCATTTCCTCATCAATACCTTTGTAGCACTGGAAACAGAAGAGCTCTGCAACAACTAGAGGCAGGAGAATGACGGCAATGGCCCACCAAGTTCCCTTACACTTTTAGAACTCAATAAGTTTATGATCCCAGAGGACTAATTTGTCTACAAAAGATGATGTTTATAGACTGCTTCCTCTTTCATCTGTATCTCTCCAACTCCACCCAAGTTTTACTCTCAAGGGATAGAGACTTTGATAGAGGATGATAGCCCAAGATGATGCAAGATATTTGTTTTGGCCACCACTGGGGCCCATGTTTGTTATTAGAGGATAGGCTGTGCCTGCCCTGCCCACTGGCTGAATCCCAGGATCAGCACCTCCTCCCCCAGGGCCTTGACTCACTTGCCACAGTTCTTGAAATCCTTGGTTATGGTTAGATATCAAAGCCTTCAAGGCCCAAGTGGTTCTCCAAGGACCTCAGGGCCTGAAAGGGTGTGGGTCCTCTGCTTGCACTCTTTTTCATTTCTGTGCATGACATGCCACAATCTCTTTTGGTCTCTCTAGTTTGCTACAGTTGTGTATGTTTGTGTATACATTTTGCCATGGGAAAAATCTTAATCATGCAATAGTGTTGCAATTAAATACAATAAACGCCTTTTGCAAGCACTGCATTTGAAGAAAGTGGTGACATCTGTATCCAATATAGAAATGGTCACTTTAAAAATTTTACACAAAATTGTGTATTTTAGAAAAAGCAAACAGAAAAGCAAACCAAAAACACACCGACAGACTGTAATTCAATTTAAGAGATACATACCATAATATTTTAATATATCTTTTTAGATGTCTTCTGTCCATACATGCATTTTAAAATAACATAAAAATGGAACCAAATGATTTAATAACCTGATTATTATTTTTTTTTGTCAGCCACATAGAAAGAGTTGAGATGAACATGCAGTTTTAAAACTACACGTTTATCCTTCATTTAATATTGCATTGCCCAATATAGAACCCAGTTATGATAAATGGCTATTTAGATTTAAATTAATTAAACTTAAATGAAAATTTCATATATAGCTTTGCAGACACATCTAATATATTTTGAGCTTTCCACACCTCATGAATCTAGACACTACCTTTTCACTATCACAGAAGGTGCCATTGTACAGTTTTACTCTGGAAAGATACAGTGTTCACAAGTAGCTCTTAAAGACAAAGATCCTGAGATCACTTGTTTGTCGTTTTTACACCTGATTTACAATTTTGACTGCAGAGTATGCCTCTCAAAATAATTTTTATATCTATCTATCTATCTATCTATCTATCTATCTATCTATCTATCTATCTAGTGGCAGAACCGGGGATTGAACTCAGGCCCTTGCACTTGCCAGGCAAGCGCTTGTTCTACTGAGCCATCTCCCCAACCCCTCAAAATAAGTTTTAAAATCAACGTATTATTATTTGGATGTTTTTGGGTAGCTTTTATCCCATTGATGATAATAAACTGAACCACTTCAACTCCATTTGAAGCACGTGACAAGTGAAAATCACATCAGGGATTACCAAGCCCTAGTTTATAGAAATTGTTATGGGGTTTCTGCAACTTGAAGAGAGGGCATCAGCCAGAGGATTTTACCAGTAGAGAAAGAGGAACACGTCTTAATTACCTTTTAAAGATGTGGTGTTTACATGTACTACTGTCACACAGGGACTGTAAACATTTGTTGCAAAAATGTACACTGTAATGAGGAAGGAAATCAAGAATGATGGAGGAAGAGGGAGAGAATAGAAAGAGAATGGAAAAGGAGAACTTCAGAGGTGTTATGCACTGCATACTAGAAATGCAAACAGTGTGTACTATAAACATGTAATACTAATTTTCAAAATGCAGAAAAACAAAAGGAAACAGAAAATAGGAGCAGGTTCTCGGTGATCTGACAAGGCTGTAGTGGGTGGGAAGGAGGTGTAAAAGGTCTCTTCTCTGTAGTATCCCACTGCTGTCTGCTACCAAATGTTGGAAACAGCATGTGGTTTGGGGATCCTGATTACAGTTCAATCTTCACAGTCACAGTGGGTGTGAAAGGACGAATATCCACACCAGCATTACTGAACCTCTAGCTTTTCCTACTCAGGACTGATCACAAATAACCAAATAATTGTAGGAGCAGATAAAAAAAAATTATATTCATTTTCCAATAAAAGTGGAATTGGGAAGCTAAAGACCCCTTGCTTGCGTGTGAAGCTTAAATTTTTATTAAAACTAGATTCTGATGGAGTGTGACTTGTATGCTGTTCTCAGAGCTTTCTAGGGAAAAAGCAGGAGGCTTCCAGGTGTTTGGATGACACTGCTTTTCCTCCCTAATTTGGACAGACTTGGATAGGTCATGGAACCATTGTGCATGTTTTTATTATTATTATAAGGAGATTATTGTATGTTTACTGTTATCTGTCTGGAGTGTCAACATGGTGTTCAAACACATGGAGTCAGAATGGAGCTCTTCTGGGCAGCTGAAACATGATAAATTGTGGCTGGTAGTCGGAAGCATGTGGTTCCCAGCATCCAGCTTTAGTGGTAGCAAGCAAGAAACATCTGTGAGCAAATAGGCTGGTAGGAAAAGAGGTCATCAGCAGTTTTAGGGTTCAGTCTGGTGACATTAGGAATGTGGAAATCACGACCTAACTCTTTCCTTTACCCTGATCCCACATTCCATATTCACTGTCATAGTCTTCCCTCTGATAAAATGATATAATTTCTACACATTTATGCACTCTCTTACGCCCATACTTTCATTGATATTCATAATAGCCTTGTGAGATGAGATCATTTTCTACTTTAACACAGCAGCTTTGTGTACTTTTGGGGTATGTCTTAAAACTACACAGAAGCAATTGTCTGGTTGGTCAATGTGTTGTTTTGTCTTGCTAATGCCAACATCAAAACTTAGGTTCTGGAAGACTTCTCACTCTTCCCTCTCATACCACTTTACTGAATCAAACAGTGGTTTGATGAAATTACCAGAATCAATTTCCTTGAGGGAGCTGAGGCTACAGACACACCATATATACATGGAACTTCATTGTGAGCCATCCTCAGGAGATGGACACAACAGTCATTGAGGTGCAATCAACACACTGGGACCCAGAACCAGGACCTTTTCCTCCCTGTGTGCCCTTGGGACATGGCTTTACCCATTTGTGCACTCTCATCTGAGGAGAATGATGGAGCCAAGTTTTGACTGCTTTTAAATTTTGCTCCTCAGATTTTTCTCCAAAAGCTTCTGGAGAACCAAAGAATTTTTATTTGCTATTCTAATTTGTGTATGGATGTGCTCCCCAAACCTCCTGCATTCACGTGGTAGTCTTTTGGGAGGTGGCTGGATTGTGGAAGAGTGGACACTTCTCAGTGGATTAGTCTGCTGGTGAGTTTTGGCTAAATGTGATGTTGGGAAGTGAAGCATGATAGAAGAAGATGTGGAGGCGTGGTCTAATGGCAAATGTCCCTCCCCCCTGCCTTGATCCTTCTGTGTCTCCTGCCACTCAGCTGGGAGCTGTTTCTCCTCTGCCATGTCTGCCTATCTTGGAGTCAGCTGACTGTGGATTGGAACCTCTACAAACTATTCATGAAAGTAACCCTTTGCTCTTCACAGTTGTGGATGTCAGGTATTGTGTCTCAGTGACAGGAAGGTAACTAAGACACTGAGTCTTCCTTTGGGTTCCAACAAGATATTTTATTGAAAACACACTCTTATCTTTTAGGAGGAAAATGCTTGAAAACAGCTAGTGTAGCTCTTGTTTGAAGCCTCTCTTAACCTTGTAGTTTATGATCCAACATTTTTTAAATTCTATAATTATTGTTGTAATACACAGCAAAATACAAGATCATACATGTATGTAGGTCTTTTACAATAAGCCTAACTAGGAGACCTACAATACGCCTAAGTAGCAGTCTTACTGAGGGCTACATTTTAAAGATAAGGTAAAAATTAAATTTAGCCTTGAAATTTCTTTAAATTGCTCTTTTGTAGTTATCCTGTTATTGAGATATAATTTACATACCATAAAATTGATGGTCTTTAAAATGTAACACTCAAAGACTTTTTAGTACATTATCAGAGTTATCGAATAATCACATGTGATGTGTATTGCATCAATGATACACTCATGAGTATCCATGTATACACAACATGTATGTACACATTCTCCCTGGGCTACTGCTAATCTACTTTGGTCTCCATACATTCACCTAGTGTGAGCATTTCATAGAGAATCTGTCATACAATATATAGTTAGTGTGGAAGGTACAGTATCTTCAAATTTACTCCATGTCATAGTACATATCTGAACTTCACTAATTTTTATTACTGAGTCATATTACATTGGATAGATCATATTTTCTACATCCATTTATATGTTGATAGTCCCTTTAAATCACTTTAAAATCAGCTAAACCCAATAATTTAACCTCAGACCAAAACTCAAGTGATTTTTTTTTCTTTGTACTTTTTAAAAATGCATTTATTTGTTTGGTAGAGGGTCTCACTACACAGTTCAGACTTGTAGTAATCCCTCTGTATTAATCTTCCTAGTCCTGGGATTATAGGTGTGCACCACCACACTCAGTTTCAGTGGCTGGCTCTGTGTAGGACTGACACAGCATGCAGTACCGGGACTTGAACTCAGGTCCTGGTGCTTGCCACGCAGGAACTTAGACATCTGAGCTATCACCCTAGCCCTTTATCTGTGTTTCAAGATCTATCCTGTTTCCCTTTCTCCATGGAAATGGAATCTAGGGTTTAGTTAGAAGAGAATAAAGGAACAATATAATTTATTCTAATTTTTATTCAATATCATTTGAAATGAACATATGTAAGTTAAGTTTGTGTGTGTGTGTGTGCGTGTGTGCGTGTGTGTGTGTGTGTGTATCCATGAGACTGTACTCCATCTTTGTCAGTGCTTCTCAGATCCAGCAGGAATTGGCATTACCCTCAGACTTTATTGAAACAGATCCTTGTGATTCTGATACAGAAAGTCCAGGGTAGATCCTGAAGGCTTGCATTTTTGTCCAGGAACACTGGTATTGCCTGTCTGTGAAATAGACTTTTTGTATCTCTGTGCTATATTACTTACAATCTGAAAAATGATAAAATTTCCTATTGTCTGCCCTATATTAGATGACTTTTTCACCCTAATAATGAATACACAGGAAAACTTCCACATCCTCTCATAATAACAGAATCCCTGTGCACAGGTATTGCTCTATACTGGGTACTGTGTGAGGTGTTTTACCCTGCACAGAGTGCTAGGTAATTGAGCTGCTAGGGGCATAACAGGTGTTCTAAATCAGATTGCTTGGCTGCTACATTAGAAGAGCTAATTTTGGTTCCAAAGAGTAGATAGTTGATAGTAACAATTTTGTTTCCTTTTGGAGACTTTAACTGAGAACTACTAAATGCTGTGTTCAAATTTCTGCCTTAGGGGAGTTAATATACAAAACAATTTCAGTGATTTTCAATTATTTTGCAAAAAAAAAGCACTTTGGGGTTACCTTCTGCCTTCACAGATGCATGGGCTCCCCCACCATTGACCTTCTCTGCCAGAAGGACACATGTGTTAGGAGCAGTGAACTCACTTTGACAGGTCAGTATCATTCAGAGGCTGTACTTCGTGTTAGATTCACTCTTGGTGTTCTATATTTTATGAGTTGTTTTTTTTTTTTTTTTTTTTTTGTCTTTTTGAGGCAGGGTCTCACTATGCATTTCAGGCTGGCCTTAAGCTCATTTTGTAGCTCAGGCTGGTCTTGAACTCACAACAATCCTCCTGCCTCAGCCTCCCGAGTGCTAGGATTACAGGCCTGCGCCACCACGCCCGGCTTATTTTATGAATTTTGACAGATACGTTACAACACAGATAGAACATTATGGTGTCACATAGAACAGTTTTATGGTCTTAAAATTATCCTGTGACTCACCTATTCATTGTTTCTTCCATAAAACCTCTGACAACCATAGATCATGTTCCTTTTTCTATAATGGTATCTTTTCCAGAATGTCTGTGGTTGAAGTTATGGCACCTGGCCCTTTTCATTTCCAAACTCAAGTGTTTCACTTTGCCTTCTGGTGGCTTGAGAGCTTATTTTCACTTGAGACCTGAGTAATATTCTATTGTCTAGAATTGTTAAGGTATATTTATTTATTCATGTCTTTAAAAATCCTGGTTGCTTTCCAATTTTGGTACTTATCAATGAAGCTGTTACATACATAACCCTCAGATTTTTCTATGAACCTAAGCTTTCAACTCATTGAGTACATATTAAGAATTGAAATTGCTAGATCAAATAATAGTATATTTAGTTACATAATAATTTATAAAATTATCTTTATAATGGCTATATACCATGCTGAATTTCCACTACTTTTGAATGTATTTTTTTTTGTACACTTGTTTTATTCATTTGTGATACTCTCAGATACCAAAAGTAGATCTGATGATGGCTGAATTTAACAAAAAGATATTAACCTCAACTTCACTTTCCTGTCATTCAATGGCAATATTCAAATGTTAAAAGGAACATAAAAACAAACATGCACACAACTGCACAGTTTCATAAAGGTCTATTTCATTATTGGTGGGTAGCT
>PVKA01015287.1:0-50437 GCA_004027165.1 Ctenomys sociabilis
AAAAAAAAAAAAAAAAAAAAAAAAAAAAAGACTGCCTCAAATATACCATGACAAGAGAATGGTGCACCTTATTGCTCCCAGTATGCTCAGGACTGTCCCATTTTCCCCTGCTCCTTGGATAATACTGAAGAACTTCAGGGGGGCTGGGTACTGCACTACCTACAGGGACTCTCAGGAAGCAATGGGTGGTACAAAAGATAAGAATGGAGAGGCATCCAAAATAGGGATTGGATTTCAGCATCTTCAAAGGCTTGAAGGCCAGAGCAGAAAACTGTCAGGGCAGTTCTGTGAAGTTGTTCCAGAGTCCCTATAATTGTACCTGACACAGTAATTGGAGTAAAGCTCCCAAGCAGTCTGGAAGTAACCCAACTTTATCAAAATCCAACTTTTTCTTTTGAGAAAGGATCTCTCTGTGTTTCAGCCTGGCCTTAAACTATGAAGCCCAGGCCAGCCTTGAACTCACAGCAATCCTGTCTAAGCCTCCCAAGGGCTGGGATTACAGGCATGCACCGCCATGCCTGGCTCAAAACCCAATTTAACACACAATCCTTCAAAATTTTTCTTGACTTAGCATCTTCTGACTAACCTCTACTTCTAGGACAATAGAATATCAATATTTAAAATTTACGACATACTACTGGTTAATTTCTTATAGATAGATACACACACTCACACTCACCAACCATTTTATGAACACTTCCTTGGAGTTTATTCTAAAAGGACCCACTTTATCTGTTTACAGCAGTTTCTCTCTCTCTCTCTCTCTCTTGTACTGGGAATCAAACTCAGGACCTTGCACTTGCCAAGCAGGACTGTGCCACTAGCTATCTCCCTGTTCCTCCTTCCCCTTGTCTGGTAAAGGGCACTTATTTGAGGCTCTTTTTTCTAAGTATTCCTAAATCAATATACATCCACATCTCTAGTTTTTCAGTAAGACCAAAAATTCCTTCAAAGAGGTGGTCACTGCCTTCAGCCAGTTCAGGATCATGGCGACAGCAGAGGTATTGAACGTTGGCAAAAAAGAAGTTTATGAATTGTTAGATAGCCCAGGAAAAGTCCTCCTGCAGTCCAAGGACCAGATTACAGCTGGAAATGCAGCCAGAAAGAATCATCTGGAAGGAAAAGCTGCCATTTCCAATAAGATTACCAGTTGTATTTTCCAGTTGTTACAGGAAGCAAGTATCAAAACTGCTTTCACCAAAAAATGTGGAGAGACAGCCTTCATTGCACCCCAGTGTGAAATGATTCCAACTGAATGGGTTTGCAGAAGAATAGCAACTGGTTCTTTTCTCAAAAGAAATCCTGGCGTCAAGGAAGGATATACGTTTTATCCACCTAAAGTAGAGCTATTTTTCAAGAATGATGCTAATAATGATCCACAGTGGTCTGAGGAACAGCTAATTGCTGCAAAATTTTGCTTTGCTGGACTTGTTATAGGCCAAACTGAAGTGGATACCATGAGTCATGCTACACAAACTATTTTTGAAATACTGGAGAAATCCTGGTTGCCCCAGAACTGTACACTGGTTGATATGAAGATTGAATTTGGTGTTGACGTGACTACCAAAGAAATTGTTCTCACTGATGTTATTGATAATGATTCCTGGAGATTCTGGCCATCAGCAGATCGAAGCCAGCAGAAAGACAAACAGTCTTACCATGACCTCAAGGAAGTAACCCCTGAAGGGCTTCAGATGGTAAAGAAGAACTCTGAATGGGTTGCAGAGAGAGTACAGTTGCTTCTGAAATCAGAAAGCCAGTGCAGGGTTGTAGTGTTGATGGGCTCAACTTCTGATCTTGGTCACTGTGAAAAAATCAAGAAGGCTTGTGGCAATTATGAGATTCCCTTTGAACTTCGAGTAATGTCTGCCCATAAAGGCCCAGATGAAACTCTGAGGATTAAAGCTGAGTATGAAGGGGATGGTATTCCAACTATGTTTGTGGCAGTGGCAGGCAGAAGCAATGGCTTAGGCCCAGTGATGTCTGGTAACACTGCATATCCAGTTATCAGCTGTCCTCCCCTCACATTAGACTGGGGAGCTCAGGACGTGTGGTCTTCTCTGAGACTACCCGGTGGTCTCAGCTGTTCAACCATACTTTCTCCAGAAGGATCAGCTCAGTTTGCTGCTCAGATATTTGGAATAAACAACCACTTGGTACGGGACAAGCTGCGAGCAAGCATATTGAACACATGGATTTCCTTGAAATAGGCTGACAAGAAAATCAGGGAATCCAGTTACTAAAAATGTCATTCATTGGGTTGGGGGATCCTATATATTCCCAGTTTAGCTGCAGAAAACTAAGCAAACTAGAAAAAAATGATTATTGGTCAGAGACAACAAAATTGATAATGAATAAATGCTTCTGTAGATACACACACAAAATAAAATAAAATAAAATAAATTCCTTCAAAGAAAAGGATGTAACTTCTACTTCTGTCCTCTCTATTCCTCTAGTGGTTAGCTGGATGAAAACAGTTGGTTTTTTTTGTGCGTGGAAATTTTATCCTTTTTTTTTTAAATATACCCATACTCTTAACCAAACTGCATTTATCGTAAGATAAAAGACTCAGCAGGGCATGGTGGTACACACTTATAATCCCAGGACTTGAGAGGGATTATAGGTGTGTACTAAACTGCATGAGTTTCAGGCCAGCCTAGGCTATACAATCAAGTTTAAGGCCAGCCTACACTACATAGTAAGACCCTGTCTAAAAAAAAAAAGATAAAGGACTCTAGACATAGAACTGTTCAATCCATTTATCTGCCAAACTGGATGACAAATGACAACTAGCACAAGTCACAAATCTAAGAGGCCAGAGAGCCAAAGAGAAACTGGATATACTAAAGATGGAGCCATATAATCAAATAGGCTAAAAAAAGGAAGTTAATTGGATGACTCTAAGAGTCCTTGCAACCTTGAAATTGAGGTAGAATATAACTGATGGAGGGAAGGAACTAGTATGTACCCTTACCAAAAACAGTACAGTCATAGGATAACAATGTATATAATCTAGTTTCTCTGTCTCTTTTCAGGGCTGGGGAAATAAAGGGTGTGGAAGGCAAAAAAGAATTCCTTTCTGATCCTATGTGCCCCTGTGCAGAGGCTCCTCTGGACTGGGACTCAATACTCTAGTTCTTGGTAACACGAAGGGAAGTCAAGAGATTCTGATTTTCTGGACACTCGGAAAAGACTCAATCTGGAGAGAGTAGGGAAGGCAGCAGTGACTGATAATGATGTTTCATCACTTGCTAGCACCTCTTCCCCTAGATCACACCGAACCTGTAATGATTTGACTGATGTGTCATTCCCATTATTCACTGGTGATGAGTGTGCCAAGGGCCTGAGCCAGGGAACACATAGTGAACTCTGTGCTATAGGCCTAGTGGGGACACGGTTCCTGCAGAGCTAGGATGGCTAAGATTAGCAGCACTTCTATCCTAAGTGACTGGTTAAGAATCTCTCCCTAGAGATGCTGCATGCACAGGCAACTCAGTATAAGGAGGAAGAGCAGCAACATCCAGACAGTTCTTACTCTGTGTCACCCTTGTTCACACACATCACAGGGTACAGTAGAATGACAGGAGAGGAAGGAGGAGAAAAAAAATATAGGAAGAGGAAAGTGGTAGAGAGAATATAAATATAGCTGTAAGATGAAAACCATAGAGTGGGAGAAAAAACACATGTCACAAAAGAAAAGGAAAAGCAAGAACAAGGGAATAAGTAAAAAGATTGGGGTTGAGGACTATGTGAAAAGGAGGGAAAAGATGGGCAGAAGTGAATACACACTGAAAAGGAGAGAGGAAGGAGTTGCAGAATTAAACATCAAAAGATCTGAGGCCTTGGTATAGATGCTAAGGCTGCCCTGCCAGATCCTCCCAGCCTGTAGCAGGAGGGCTATTAAATGAAACTTATTACAGTCCTTGGGTTGACATTTATAAGAGGGCTGTGAGTGTGTGACACAAAATGGGATGATGGAGTGGAAGAGAGGAGTCAGTGCAGAGAGCAGTGAGTAATTAGCATCTGGAGCAGCAGCCAGGTTGGTATAAGATTAATCAACTTTCCTTAGCAGGAAATCTGACTGCAAAGAGTTAAACACTCTCTTCTCCCTTGACTCAAACACCACCTAAATAATCACCTTTGCCTAAAATTCTAATCCCATACTGGTCATGCTTTTTTTTGTCTCCTTGGCCATTATTACCTTTTTTTTTGGTACCAGGAATTGAACTCAGGATCTGGTGCTCACCAGGCAAGTGCTATGCCACTGAGCTACATCCCCTGCCTTCCATTATTATCTACTATGTTTAATTTAATCTCTAATTTAATTTGTTTAAAATGTAAGCTTCAGGAAGGCAAAGGTTTTTGTCTTGTTTACTGGTAGAGTTTGGTGCTTACAACAGTTCCCAGAACCGAAACTATTAAATGAAAGAATAAACCTATCTCTACAGCCAATCTATTTAATTCTTAAGCTACCTGAGCAAAAGTAGGGGGAGAACATTTCATATGCAGTAACTCAAACCAAAAAATAATGCAAACCCATCTCTCACAGAACCATAACTGTTATGAGTTACAGAGAGCCTTAAAATCTTTATTTCAACCATGAGGAAACTAAGCAACAGCCTTTCTTATAGAATGATTCGTGTCCCTACCCCAAATTCACAATATGCTGATGTTCTATGGCCTACTATGGTGACATTTGCAAAAGTGGACTTTGGGAGCTAATTAGCACTAGGTTAGGTATGAGGGTAGGGGGCCTTATGATGGGATCAGTGCCCTTAAAGGAATTACCAGCAAGCTTACTGTCTCTTTACAGGCACATGCTAAGGAAACATTTATTAAACATAAGAGAAGGTGGCCATCTGCAAGGTAGAAAGGTTCCTAACAGAATCTGGCCATGTGCACACCCTGAGCTCGATTTCCAACCTCCAGAACTGTAAACAATAAATATTTGTTGTTTAGGTTACCCAGTCTATGGTGTTTTTTCATAGAAGTCCAAGTTGCCCAGGACAGTCTGTAAGATCCCGTCATGGCAGAGTTAGAATCCAGGCCTTGGAATGTGCTTCTCTGTCAGTGTAGGGTGTCAATGATATTAAAAGTAACAACCATAGCAGAAACTGAGAAACCAGTTCAGTGTCACTACCTCACTTTTCATCTTCTGAGAGTGTCTCACACTTGGTCGGGAGTCTAGTGCCTCACTTTTGATAGGAATAAAAAGGGAGCTGCTCCCCTAAGTCTTGCTTTAACCATCACAAAGAAAAGCAAGCCATAGCTTTGTTTTCCCAGGGTTCTCCTCCCACCTACTGTTAAGCTATAGCATTGCACTCACAAGTGGGAGTCAGAAACAATGATCAAGTCCACAGGAAATGACAAGTCAGATTACCTGGTATGTCATCTGTACATAATTAAGACTGAGCTTGAGTAAGTTCTAGGGACAATTTAGTACAAACACTCCTGAACATCTTTGAAGATTCAAACATGCCTGTCTTTAACCTTAAAATGGTGAATTTTATGTGATTGCCTTCATCTCTGTGCAATGTCTGGTTATCAAATACAAAACAGACTTATACTTAACATACTTCCCAAATGCCTCAGAGATCTTTGTATTTGTCACCAAATTTACTTTTATCAATAGTTAACAATTGCTTATTGGCACAAAGAAATGTTTTGACATGTGGGACATATTTTAAGGTACAAACATTTCCTTAAGAAATATAGTCTTGATAAGTTAGACAGGCAAAACCACCTCCACGTGCAGTGTACAAATGAAAGAAATTAGCCTCAATTCCACCCAGAGCCAAATGCACATATTATGAACTGGGTAATAAGTACTCAGAGCTTATAAGGTGAACTATTCTAAGGTTGGTGGTACTCGGCTAAGCCCTTCAGGGGTTCCCAGGATAAACACCCTTCTTTTATTTCTCCTAGTTTCTAAACTTGAATCTGTATGATTTGAGCTAAAAACCATACTCCTTTATAAACAAAGACTCATTAGTTCATCTAAGCCAGAGGGTGGAAAACTTCTGTAGAGGGTGAAACTAGTTACCTGGCTGGAGTATTTGAAATACATTTAGCCGTCCAGAACCTGTAATCACAGCTCTCTGTCATATCATTAAATTATAACCTTCTATTCAATATGCAGTAGCTAGATCTTAATTGGAACCTCCCTTGTCTTCTCTTAACAGGAACTTGCTGCCTAGAATATCTATCAAATTCAACCTTGTATTCTTCCCTGAAGAACAAAGGAAAACCAACAGCTAACTGAAACTGCTCAGTGGGAATGGAAAGGCTGACTGTCCTGTTTCTGCAATCAGCAAGGTAAGAATGTACATTCTTATTACTTCTATTAACAGTGAACTGGGGAGTTCCAGCTAGGACAATCAGGCAAGAAAAATAAAAGACATCCAAATTGAAAAGAAAGATGAAAACTCTCTTCTGATAGATATGATCTTATATATAGAAGATATTAAAGAATCCACAAAAAATTAAAACTAATAAATGTTTTTTAAAAATTTACCCAGTTGCAGGATACAAGATCCACATGAACATGTATTTTTATATTCTAGCAAGAAGCAATACAAAAGTTAGATTAAGAAGCTAGTCCCTCCTCTTTTTTTCTGGCTTTTTGATACAGGTTTTACTATGTAGTTCAGGTTGGCCTTGAGCTCACTTTGTAGCCCAGGCTGATCTTGAACTATGACAATCCTCCTGACTTAGCCTCCCACATGCTGGGATTACAAGCATGAGCCACCATGCCTGGCTAATTTTTAACAGCAGCAAAAAGGAATAAAATACATAGGAATGAATTTAACAAAATAAATGCGTACTGAAAATTATAAAACACCATTTGAAATAAATAAATGGAAAGATACCCATGTTCATGGGGTGGAAGACAAGATCATTAAGAGGACAATACTTTACAAATTGATGTATAAATCCAGTGAAACTCTTATTAAAACATATATGAAAATGAACAGCTAAAATAATCTTGAAAAAGAACAAAATCAAAAGGTCATACTTCCTGATTTCAAAATCTATTATATAGATGCACAAAAAGAAATATAGAAAGTGTGTGTGTGTGTGTGCGTGCGTGTTTATAATATATATTACACAAAGCTAAGGTAATGAAATCAGAATGGGACTGGTACAAGGACATGAGAATCCAGAAATACACTTCACGTTCACAGTCAATTGTTTCGGCAAGAGTGACAGGACAATTCAAAGGAGAAAGATTAGTTTTTTTAATAAATAGTGCCAGAGGGTAGGTTGCTAGCACATACACATGCAATCCCATGCACTCAGGAAGCTGATATAAAAGGATCACTATAATTTCAAGGTCAGATTGGACTCAGTGAGTTCAAAGCCAGCCTGAACTATATAGTTAGACTGCCTCAAAAACATCACAATAAATAAATATAGTGCCAGAACAAGCAGATATCCATACACAGAAGAACAAAACTAGACCTTCGCCTCTTACCATATTCAAAAATTTACTCACAGTGGTCCAGTGACCTAAAAATCTGTGCTCCTGAGTCAGGCAATGATTTTTTAGCTATGATAGCAAAAGCACAAGTGACTCGCCCCAAAAAGTGATCTCTATAAAAATTAAAATATTTACAAATCATATATCTGCTAGTTGTAGCCAGAATCAATCTATCTATCTATCTATCTATCTATCTATCTATCTATCTATCTATCTATCTATCTATATCTTGTAAATCAACAAAAACACACTTAACAATATCATATTGAATCTGAAAATGTTTTTTTCTTTTTTGCGGTACTGAGGATTAAACTCAGGACCTCATGTTTGCCAGGCAGATGCTTATGCTGCTGAGCTATTTCCTTAGCACCTTGAAAATACTTTTTTCTACAGTCAGAAATAAAACTAATATGCTCATATTCACCACTCATATTCAAATACAGTACTTAAAATTTTAGTCAAAGCAATTAGACAAAAGAAGGGGAAGATACAAATAAGGTAGAAAGAAGCTAAATTATCCCTGTTTATAAATAATCTGATCCTATATAGTACTTTGAAGACCCACCAAAACTTTTAGGTCTGGTAAATTCAGCAAACTAGGAGGATAAAAAATCAGTATTAGGCTGAGTGTAGTGGTACACGCTTGTAATTTCACACTGGGGAAGCTGAGACAGCAGGATCACTGCCAGCTCAAGGCCTGACTGGGCTACCTAGTGAGTTTAAAGCTAGACTGAACTACACAGAGAGACCCTGTCTCCATGCTAAATGTATAAATTTTCAATAGCCCAGCTTTTCTATATACCAATAATGAACTAGCTGAGAAAGAAATTCCATTCATTATAGTTTTTTTTAAATCTAGAAATCAACCTAACCCAGGAAATAAAAGACCTCTACAATGAAAAATACAGACTATAGAACAATGAAGAAAGACAGTGAGGGCCGGTCAAATAGCTCAGCGGACTAAAGCTCTAGCTTAGGCAGGGTGCAGTGTTGCCTGTAATCCCAGTGCTTGGGAAGCTGAAAACAGGAGACTAACTACTAGTCCGATCTACATAGTGAGACCCTGTAGACCCTGTACTAAATACATTTAAAACAAAATTAACAAGAAAGAGACTGAATACACTAGAAAGCAGAAAGATATCCCATGTTCAGAATCTTGTTTACAAGGCCATATTACCAAACACAATCATAGATTCAGGGTCTTTTTTATAGAACTAGAAAAAACAATCCTGAAATTCATACAGAAATACAAGAGGCCAAGTGTGTTGTTGGCACATGCCTGTAGTTCCAGCACTCAGGAGGCTGAGGCAGGAGGATGGTTGCAAATTTGACACCAGCCTGGGTTACAAAGTGAGCTCAAGGCCAGTCTGAACTGCATAGTGAGACCCTGTTTCAAAAAGACAGAAAACAATAATAATAAAAAAGAAACACAAAAGACCCCAGATAGCCAAAACAATCCTGAGCAAAAATAGCAATGCTGAAATACTCGATTTCAAATTATATTACAAAGCCATAGAAACAGTATGGTACTGGCACACAAGATAGACATATAGACCAAAGAACGAAAGAACACTGCAACAGCCATCTTATTCTTCACAAAAGAGCAAAACCATACAGAATGTTTGAGAAAAGACAGCCTATTTAACAACTGGCTATCCCTATGTAAGAAAGTGAAACTAGGTCTTTATCTTTCATGCTATACAAAAATCAATTCAAAATGGGTCACAGACCTAGGTGTAAGACCTGAAACTAAAATAGCTGGAAAAAAAACCATGGGAGAAACATCTGAAATAGGCAAAGGCACAAAAGGATTAGCAAGAATCAATACTGGACATGGCACCAACATGAACAGAATCAAGACAGCCTATTGTACAGGATAAGAGAAAGTCTTTCTAAGCTATTCTTTAGACAAAAGACTAATATTCAAAAGAACACAAAATACCACAACCAAACAAACAAAGGTCTGTGCACCTAACCAATAAACAGGTAAATAAATTGAACAGTCACTTCTTCAAAAGAAAAGTATAAATGGAACTGGGCATGGTACTATATGCCTATAATAGCAGTACTAAAGAAGTCTGAGGTAGGAAAATTGCAAGCCCCACCTGAGCAAAGTTAGTGAAAGGGGCTGGTGAGATGGCTTAGTGGAATGAGTGCTTCCCTGGCAAGCGCAAGGGCCTGAGTTCAATCCCCAATTCCACCAAAACAAACAAACAAAAAACTTAGTGAAACTTTGTCTCAAAAAAAAGGTGGACATGGGGCTGGAGAGAAAGCTCAGGAGAATAAGTGCTTGCCTGGCAAGTGCAGAGTCCTGAGTTCAATCCCTGGTACCACACACACACACACACACACACACACACACAAAAGGTGGAGCTGCTGGAGATACAGCTCAGTGATAGAGTGCCCTTGGGTTCAAGCCCCTAGTACTGGGAGGAAGAAGCACAAATGCTAATAAGCATACGAAAAAATGTTCAAATTCTTTAGCCACTAAGGAAATACAAATCAAAACATTGTCTCACCTCAGAATGGCTATCATCAAGAATATAAAAAATAAATCCTCCTGAGGATAAGGGAGAAGGGGAAATGTAAATTAGTATAGCTACTATAGAAATCAATATGGAAGTTTCTCAAAAAACTAAAGATACAGGTACCATATGACCCTGCTATACCATTCTTCATTATGTATTGGAAAGAATTAAACCTTCATACCCATGTATGTTGTAGCCAAGATATGGAACCACCCTAGATGCCCATCAATGGATGAATGGATAAAAAAAAAAAATCACAAAGACACACAATGGAGTATTTATTCAGTCACAAAGAAGAAAACTGTATCGTTTGCATGAAAATGGACAAAACTGGAGATCATCATGTTAAACAAAATAAGACACTCAGAATAACAAGTATGTTTTCCCTAATACATACACTTCTTAGAAAAGATGATGTGAAAGTGGAAAGCATACTATTATTAGACAACATAGAGGGAAAACAAGGTGAAGAGGGTAGAAGAGTGTAAAGGAGTGCAAGGAATGTATTTTCTCATGTGTAGAATGACCAAAATATTATCTGTATGTATGAAAATACCACATTGAAATCCAATAGTTTGTAAAATCAATATGCACTAAAATAATTTTAAAACTTAAAATGGGCAAATTTTTAATATTTTTATTAATATGTTTGGAGTACTTAATGATGACATTCATTACAAGGGAGGTATATACATATATAAAACATCTTTTTTTTTGTCCCTTCCCCCTCCCTCCCTTCTCAACTTTTCTTCCCTTCCCAATTTGCAAGGATGTATTTCAATTTATTTATATTTACCCCTTGGAATCTCTTTTCTCTTCTTCCTTTCCTCCTCCCAATTTTTTTTTCTTTTTTTTTTTTATGTATGGTACAGGGTCTCATCATGCAGCTCAGACTTGTAGTGATCCTCCTGTTTTCAGCCTCCCCAGTGCTGGGATTACAGGCATGCACCACCATGCCCAGTCTCAGTGAGCCAGGGGTGGGACTGGTGTGGCATGTTGGGCCAGGGATTGAACCTCAGTTCCCGTGCTTGCCTATGCAGGCACTTAGTCTGCTGAGCTATCTCACTGGCCCCTTCTCCCAATTCTTGTTCCCCTTCCCATTTGAACAAGTTTTTCCTAATATCTACTCCCCATTTTGCTCCTTACTTATACTTTGGGTTTCTCACAAATGTGAAACAATGTACTACTACAAACTTATGTGACTGACATATTTCACTTAACATTATGGTCTTGAAGCAGGATATGGTGGTACATGCCTGTACTTCCAGCACTTGGGAAGCTGAAGTAGGAGGATACTGTGAGTCTGAGACCAGCTTGGGCTACACAGTAAAGTCAGGACCAGCCTGGACTACATCAGAAGGCCCAGACTAAATAAATAAATAAATAAGATGCACCCATTTACCTAAAAATACTTCAAGTTTATCTTTCTCAAGGCACTGCAGTATTTCATTGAATATAAATACATTTTTCTCATCCATTCATCTGTTGATATGTATATGTACCGTTTCCAGGATTTTCAGGATGTCCCTGTATGAGTGTGATATGATGACTCTTTTTTTGGTGGAACAGAGGACTGAACTCAGGCCCTTGCACTTGCCAGGGAGATAGCTCCGCAGACTAAGTGCCGCTTATTCTACTAAGCCATCTCCCCAGCTCCTGATACAATGACTTTTAACTAGAAGAATAGCTGGGTCTAGCTGAATCTCTAGTTTTAGCTTTTTGAGAGATTTCCATGCTGATTTCTAACATGGCTATAACAATTTACGCTGCCACCAGCAATGGAGAACAGTTTCTTTTTCCCTGGCAGCCTCACCAGCACATGTTAATGGCTGATTTCTTGATGATAGCCATACTTTCTGGAAATGAAATCTGTGTTGTTCTACTTTGCCTTTCTCAAGTGGTCAGTAATGCTGAGTATTTTTTCATGCATTTACTGAGCATTTATATTTTTTCATCTTCATTTCAGATACACATTTTTGGATTACTACTTTAAATTGGAAGAAGTCTAAGTTTTTTGAGTTCTTTATATTTTCTAGGTATTGTCCTCTGTCTGAGAAGTAACTGGCTAATTTTTTCCCCCATTTTACACATTGTCTCTTCACTCTGTTTGTAGCTCCTTTACTGTACAGAAGCTTTTTAGAGAGTTTCTTTTTTTTTCTTTTTTTGGGGGAACCGGGTATTGAACTCAGGCCCTTGTGCTTGCCAGGGAAGCACTTACTCCACTGAGCCATCTCCCCAGCCCCAGAAGCTTTTTAATTTGATACAATTCTTTGCAGTATTCCTAGTGCAACCAGGGTTTTGTTCATCAACTGTGCCTACATCTATGACTTAAAGAGCTTTATTTATTTTGTCTTTCAGCATATTAAGTATTTCTGTTTTAATATTTAGATCTGTGATCCCTTCTGATTTTAGTTTAGTGCATATTGAGAGACTTGGATCCAGGCTCAATTTCTGGCACGTGAAAAGGTAGTTTTCCCAACACCAAAAAATGAGCAAATTTCCAAAGATGCAGAATGGGTTGTTAGTCTTTAGGAAAATGCACATCAAAATAGTAAGATACCACTTTACATCCACTCAGCTAAAATAAAAATATATAATGTAAAAATAGTAAATGCCTTTGATGCTGTGGGGAAACTAGAACATTCATACATTCCTGGTGAGAATGTAAAATAGTGTGGCCACTGTGGAAAACAGTCCTTCAAAATGTTAAATACAGAGATACTATAGGACCCAGCAATTCCACTCCTGGATATACACCTATACAAACTGAAAACCTATGTCACAGAACTCATATGTGAATATTCACAGCTGTCATAAAACGGCCAGATAAACAAAAGGTGTACCCTTAACAATGACATATTAATTGGCAATGTAAAAGAATAAAGCAATGGTATACATTCCATCTAGATGAAATTATGCTAAGTGAAAGAAGCTAGTCACTAAGACTTTATTTGCATAATTCCAAGTATACGAGATATTCAGAACAGGCAAATTCAGAGACAAAGATTAGTGACTGACTAGGGCTGAGGTGAAACAACAGGGACCAGGAAAGGGAACGTTTCTCTTTGGGGTGCTAAAGAACTCTATACCTAGGTAGTGGTAAAAGCACAGTGATGAATATCCCAAAAATTACTTATTGTGTAATTTAAATGTGTAGATTTTATGTATGTGAAACATATATCATTAAGATTTCAAAGGAAAAAGCAAGAAGACAGCAGATACTCCTTTCCTGTCTGGTGTACTCACTACAGGTCTTTAGATAAAAGTTCTATGTGCTGTGGTTAATGGATCAGTGATGTGGGAGGAGGCATAATGTTCCTGGGTACTTCTCTTTCCTCTGCTCTGTTATCTACCCTGGACACCTACAATAATGGACCACCTGCCTGGACTGTTGGCCAAGGCTGCTCTACCCTATAAAAAACAAGTTTGTTTGCAAGGCTGGATTCCATTTCCCTCTCATCACCTATATTCATCTTATTCCTTAATCCTCCTCCCTCCCATCCTACCCCACATTCCAAAATAGCGTTCTCCAGGGGGTGGGTTTAGTTCAAAATATAAATGCTACAATACAAGTATTTATATTTCTCTACCTTGCTGAAAGAGCACAGTCAGACGTCCTGTGCCTGTACCTTCTGTGCATGGCAAATGCCTGATCATTGTTCAAGCTTCTGATTAAACACCAGCATCCCCCAGTGAAGACGCCACTGGCCCTGCCCCTCCACAACTGTTCCTTGGTCCTCTTCTAGATTAGGTTTTCTTTTTTTTTTTTGAGGAACCAAGGATTGAACTCAGGCTCTTGCACTTGCCAGGGAAGCACTTATTCTACTGAACCATCTCCCTGGCCCCCAGGCTTTCTTTGTACCTCTCATTCTGTCATAGCAGGTCTGTTTATGGGTCTCTCTCACAACCCACTTTGAATTCCCCAAATATGCCTTTTGCTCTCTTAATTTTGATGATTTGTTCCCCTCTCCAGCTCCATGTGGAGATCTAGTCATGTGCAAATCTACACTTTGGATCCCGACACTGCTCAGAACACTTCCACCTTCAAAAACAAACTCCTACATTTGCTATTTATGGGAACTTCATCAGACCCTTCATTTTCCTCCCACACATCAGTCCCTTCTTAGCTTCTCTTCATCCTAGCCTGGATTCCACAGTTGATTCTCACACTCCAGATTCCTTCACATGTCCAATCCTTTCTCTGAATCTGTCTAACAAACACTGTAGCAAAGCTCCCATCTGCAGGTATTGTTCATCCTGTTAGCTGCACTCAGCTAGGGAGAAAAAAAATTAGTGTTGGGTTATCTAGCAGGCAGATCTAAGGGTTTCCAGCCTTCAGGCCTGGTCAGTTCTCTTTTCTATAGCCTTTCTCACCATTCCAAAATTTCATACTTCCCTTTAACTTGGTATGTGTAACCTGCCCGCTCTCTATCATTAGAATGTCTCACCTTTTATCTCATCAAAATTACTGAAGCTGTATGCATTTTTCTACTTCAGCTTTCCACTCATTACAACTTTCTTCCCTACATTTTATACTCAGCTTTTCTCTTCTAGTTCAGTTAAGTTCAAAGCCCACTCATGACCCTGACCCCATAATCCTGTATTGGCTCTACATACTCAGCCCATAAATTAGCCTAAAGCACTCTTAACCTGAGAAAAATACTTCTTTGATCCAGTAAGCCCCCTCTAGCTATCACCAATTACTCTTTTGCAGACTTCTTGGAAGAGCAGTCTGAATTTATTTTACCCTCCCTTTTTCTTCACTTCTCACCCAGGCCTCAAATCTGTCTTTTGCCTCCAAAACTCTGATGTGATTGTTTTGAAAAAGGTCAGTTCCTCAACTGAAAATTTCAACTGGGATTTTCTTTCTCAGATCTCCACTAATTGGACCTCTCTCTATATCCAATGCTGATTCCCCTCTTTTGGGCTTGGTCTTCTTACCCTTTACTCCTTCTTAGGAGATGGTAACTACTCTCATTTCCCCATAACTTTCTGGGGGACATCTTAACCTACAGGTTCAATAAAGCAAAAAACTCATCTCCATACACCTTGCCTCAGTCTTCCTTCTTTGCTTCCTCACCCCCAAGGTAGCCACTGTGGCAAACAATCCGACTCTTCCCTTTCTCTAGCCACATAAGTCATTTAAACAACTAATCTAGCTAATTTGATTTTTTAAAAAATTTCTTCTTTAGAAATTCCAAGAGACAGGGCTGACCAATAGCTCAGCAGGCGCAGGAAGTAGGGGTTGATCCCTGGGCCTGCTGTGAGGTCCCCCCACAGGGGCATGCTGAGATGGCAACTGAGACTGGGCATGGTAGTGCATGCCTGTAATTCCAGCACTTGGGAGGCTGTAAACAGGCAGATCATCACGAATCTGATCTAGTAGTGAGATCCCAAACACCCTACAGACCTTTCCCTAAAATACAAAAAAAAAAAAAAAAAAAAAAAAAAAAAAAAAAAAAAAAAAAAAAAAAAAAAAAAAAAAAAAAAAAAAAAAAAAAAAAAAAAAAAAAAAAAAAAAAAAAAAAAAAAAAGAAACAAGAAAAAAGAAAAGATATTCCAAGAGACTGTCATGAAATCAAGGAAAAAAAAGATTCTTTTTTTTTTTGTGGTGGAACCAAGGATTGAACTCAGACCCTTGCACTTGCCAGGGAAGTGCTTATTCCATTGAGCCATCTCCCTGGCCCCCCAAAAAAGATTCTGAAGCCAAACCACACAGATATGAATTCCAGTTTCACCACCTACCAGCTGTATGACCTTGGGTAAGGCACTTAACTATGTCTCATAACTCTGGGTTACAAAATGGGAATGCTAGTAGTATCTCGTTGTTATAAGGATTAAAGGGATTAATTATGTTTGCCGTGCTTAGAACAGTGCTTCTTGGTTCATAGTAAGCATTATGTAACTATCAAACAAGTAACATGTCTAGGTTCATCATCTTTACCCCATGCCTGTAATTCGCAGTGCATATCCTCGTCACTTGAACTGTGGTTCTATATTTCATAGTCTATGAGCTGGCTGAGGAAGGGATTGTCTCATTCATCTTCGTGGCCTGAATAGCACTGCTATCCTTGCTTTCTAGGTACTTAGGAATGCAGAGTACGTGTTTGCTAACAGTTATATGATGCAGCACAGGCATGTGAAAATTAATGTCTTCACCCACAACGGAAGGAGCAATGGAGTGGAAAGCAGCACCAGCCTGATGGAATTGTTTCCTATGGGGAGCCAGACACTCATTCAGTCACAGACTTCCTACCACAATCTAGCAGCATTCTGACAATTGGGCCCTGCCCTCTGGGATGCTTAGCTCTGGAGGGGGAGAGACTTGTTTACATCAGGGTGATGGAAGCAATGAGCTGATGAGTAGTAAAGTCTTAGAAACAAACATGGAATGTGGTTATCTCTTGAGTTTAAGTCATTAAACAATAAAAGAATAGTAATATGCTTGCTACACACAAAGAGGACCTACTGTCAAGTCTGAAGGAGATAAGGCAGCACAGCACTTATTTCAGCCTTGGCAAGCATTAATCAATCAATGAAAGGTAACTTTTTAATATTACTGTTTCAAAAAGCCGTTTCTCTCTGAAGATTTAAAGACAGAAACAAAGGAGGAAAGGAAAGGTGTTTTGTCCACACTCTCCATAATAATTAAGTAAATAAAGACAACCTGGATGTGGAAGATGTAGAATTTCTCTGCATACCTCAGTTACAACAGCTACCTATCAATAATATCTTAAGTATTTCTTTGTCAGCCACATCCTTCCCCTAGGACAGCAGGGCACATGCAGAGTCCATTTCCTTCCTCTGGTTCTGAACAATCCTCTTCGATGTCCCCAGAGCACTCTGGATCACAACCTACTCCAGCACTTACGCTTACTTGTGAGATTCTAATTACAGTGTTTGCTCTTGTGTCTGTCCTCTGGGAGTCACTAGCAGCATCTGACACACAAGAGGAACTAAATATTCATGGAATGAATAAAGGAATGGTTGGAAAGATTCAACAGTTTCCTTTATTTTTAAACAATTGCTAATGGGAATCCAACATCTGCTCCCCAAGCCTAGCAAAAAGCTTTAAAGTTAGGATTTTTCTGCCAAACTCATAAAACATATACATTAGAAATGAAAAGATAGGCCGGGGAGATGGTTCAGTAGAATAAGTGCTTCCTGGCAAACGTAAAGGACTGAGTTCAATCCCTGGCTCTGCCAATAAATAAATACAGAAATGAAGAGATAAACTGTCCTTATTTCAAAATGAAATGATTTAGACGAGATCGGGCGCGTTCAGGGTGGTATGGCCGTAGACAAGGAAATGATTTAGTCAGACAAGCTGCTCTAGAATTAATGAAACATTTATAAAACAGTACATAAAAATCAACTGGATTTATATATATTAACAAAAATAACTGAAAATATTATTATTTATTTGGCAGCACTGGGAATGAGCTCAGGGGCTCACATATACCACGCAAATATTGTGCCATTGAACTACATTCCTAATCCCTTTTAAAAATTTTTGCTTTTTTGCTGAGTGTGGTGACACATGCCTGTAATCCTAGCTCTTGGGAGGCTGAGGCAGGAGGATTGTTTCAAGTTCGAGGCCAGCATGAACTACATAGCTAGCCCCAGTCTCAAAAAACAAAAACGGGCTAGGGAGATAGTTCAGTGGAATAAATGCTTGCCTGGCAAGTGCAAGGTCCTGAGTACCACCAAAAAACAAACAATTTTTAAAAATTGGAAGCAGTGTCTCATTAAGTTGCTCAGGCTGGCCCAAGCCTCTGCTCCTTTTGCCTTAGGCTCCCAAATAGCTGGTATTACAGGCTGGTATCACCATACCTGGCCAAGTAGGCTTTTTTTGTAGAAAGTAACAAGCTGATTCTAAAATCTACATGTAAATCAAGAGGACCTACAACATCAGAACCACTTCTCAAAATAGAACGTTTAAAGATTTGTATCAGCTAACTTCAAAGTTTGCATTATCTGTTATAAAGCTACAATAATCAAAAAGTATGTCACTGCCACACAGCAGTAGAGTGCAGCAGTCTACACATCCCCGAGCAGCGGGTGCTCGACATAGGACCCCACATAATTCAATCAGGAGAACACTCTTCGACAAATGGTGCTAGAACTAGACATCATATGCAAAAAAAGAACAATCCCTCACCCACCAACATTTCAATCCTTAATTCATATACTAAAAAAAGTAACTAAAAGTAAGTTATAGTTAAAGACAGGAACCATAAAATCTATTAAAAAAAAAAAAAACATAGGAGAACATCTCAGTGACTTAAAGAAATTTGATATGCCAGACTTCACCAGAATTAAGTTGCTCTCAAAGGATGCTGTATTTACTGTATGCAAATTTAAACCAAGTTTTGGGGTCAGAGAGATGGCTCAATGGAATAAGCGCTTCCCTGGCAAGTACAAAGGCCTACATTCAATCCCTGGTTCTGCCAAATTAATAAATAAATAAATAAAGAGTTTTAAAGGACATTATTACAAAGAAAGTAAAGAATTAAGCCACAGACAAGAAAATAGCAGAAATGTGTCTGATAGAAATTGCAGATATATTGCAGGATACACAAAAACACTTTTAACACAGTAAGTGTATTAGTATTGGGCCAATATATTCAATTAAAAATATACAAAAGAGGCTATACAGGGGGCTACAGAGATAGCTCAGTAGTCTAAGCACCTGCCTAGGAAAACTTAAGGACCTGGGTTTGACCCCCAGTACTTCATGCCAACCCAACCCCAGACTGGGCATGGTGGTACACACCTGCAATCCCAGCGCTGGGGAGACTGAGACAGGAGCTATATAGTAAGACCTTGTACCAAATATTTAAAATTACAAAACAAAAACCATACATGGCAAATAGGCACATAAAAATATTTTATATCATTATCCACTGCGAAAGTGCAAATTAGAACTACAATAAGAGCATACACATTAACATGGTTAAAGTGCAAGACTGACCATAGCAAGTATACCAGCATATATGCCAACTACAATTTGCATAGATTGTTCATATAGATGTAAAATGATAAAGCACTGTGTAAAACAATTCGGCTTTTTGTTGTTTTTTGAGACAGGTCTCACTATGGAACTCCTAGCTAACCTTAAACTCATTATGTGGCTTAGACTGGCCTCACATTTGCAGTGATCCTCCTCCCTCAGCCTCCTGAAGGATGAAATCCTGTACTACAGGCATACCTGTTTTAATTTGGCATTCTTATTAACATTAAACACTCACTGATAATATGACCCAGTCATTCTCCTAGAATTTAAACACACAAAAAAAGGAAATAAGACACCTGCCCAAAGACTTGAACATGAATGCTCATAACAGCTTTATAGTATATAAATGCCCATCAACAGGTGAATGAATGGTAGACAAAGCATCCATAAATGGAATACTACTCAGCAATGAAAACAAACACAACTGATACATATAATATGGATTAACCTCAAAATTACTGGTAAGTGAAAGATGACCAAAAAAAGTATTAAGTGTATAATTTCATTTATACTGACTTACAGAAATATGGAAGAAGATAAGGAACTGCCTGGAGACTAGGAAAAGGAGACAGCTGTATTAGTAAGGGGCACAAAGGAACTGTTGAAGAGCGCAAGCCGGGCATGTGAGACTGCCCAGGGCCCTTGGATCATCATTCATCATCCGACCCAGAGCATAGGCCTGGCATGTGAATGAGACTGCCCCGGGCTGCCAGATCCTGAAGCGACCCAGAGTGTAGGCGCAGCAGGCCCAGCGTGGAACCCTTCAGCAGAATTCCCTGCAAAGAGGATAGAGGCAAGACCCACCCAGCTGGTTCAGGAGCTGAACATCTTGCCAGAGTGACACAAAGGGTTCACCTGCAAGGCTGCAGCAGGAAGAAGTGGAGCACAGCAGCCAGACACAAGCCACACCTACCTGGAAGAGTCTGAACTTCCTAGATCTGGACCTGGTGCTAAGGTAATAACTCTATCTAAACTCTACACCAAAGGTCAAAAGTCAGTGGTATACAAAATGACAAAGAGAAGGAACAAAAAGCAGTTTCAGGCCACCCAGTACAAATGCAGAAGACACTAGCATAGAGGAAATTGGAAATCACACACCTGAAATCTCTGAAATAATCACATTGGAAGTAAAGAAAGAACTGCAGAAAGGAATAGAAGAGATCAGATCAGAAATAATTTCTGAAATAAAAAAAAGTGGTGATAACTATAATCAAAAAACTACTAAGTGCTTCTAAAGAATTACACTGATCAAAAAATAGAGCGGATTAGAAAAATGATGGAACCCCTGAATAAGCAATATAGGAAAGAAACAGAATGTATGAACCAGATTCAAAGTGAAATTAAAATCTCAATCACAAGCTGGCAAATCTGTTTGAGTGAAAGTGAAAATAGACTTTCTGACCTTAAAGACACCATTGCAGCTAGTAAGTAAAGATCTCTTAAAACTAGGATGCAGGAAAAAAAAATAATTCAACACCTGCAAGATGATGCAAAGATGAACAATGTGAGACTAACAGGCATCAATGAGAAGGAAGGAGTCAATACAAATGATATAAAAAGAATATGGGCAGAAGTAATAGCAGAAAACTTCCCAAATATGGGGCAACAATCTGACATTCAGTAACTGAAGCACATAGAACTCCAAATTAGCATCAACCCAATTAAAACCACTCCCAGACATATAATAATCAAGATTCCAGAAATTCAGCACAGGAACAGTATACTAAAAGCTGCTAAAGGAAAGAAATAAATCACATTTAAAGGAAAACCCATCAGGATAATGGCAGATTGCTCTTCACAAACCATCAAGTCAAGAAGAGCATGGAGGGCTGGAGAGATGGCTCAGTGGAATAAGTGCTTCCCCAGCAAACGCAAGGGCCTGAGTTCAATACCCGGTTCCGCAAAAAAAAAAAAAGAAGAGCATGGAGCAAAGTACTTCAAGTCTTGCAAGAAAACAAATTCCAACCCAGATTGATACACCCTGCAAAACTCTCTTTCAAGTATAATGGAGACATAAAATACTTCCATGACAAAGAACAACTAAAGAATTTAATGATGACAAAGCCAAGCAAATAATGACCAGGACACTTAGTGGTGGCCAGATGTCACCTGTGGGACTAAGCTACAAATGATGTTCTAGAGAGGGAGTAAAATGATCACAACCCCATGAACAAGAATGGAAAGAACCCACCAAACAGGGCAAACAATTAAACACAGGAGAATAAGAGGTATACAATAGTAGCCTTTCAGTTAGCCTTTTGTGTACAGCAGCAAAATATTTCCATCAGCACACTCTATAAATGCACCCTATGGGTCATGATTCCATATGGGTCTACAGGGGGGATTTCAAGGAAATAGCTGTAGCTCAGTCCCACAAGTGACAACTGGCCACCAGTAAGTACACTGGTCATTATCCATGTCCACAACACACTAAAACTTTGTGCGATATCCTATCCCCAAACTGTCAGAAGTGACGGTCCTTTATTTGTCATTCCAGTATTTATCTTACATTTTATTCTTAGTACTTCTTTCTTTACTACCATGAAAACTTTTTCTTAGCTCAACTGTTTTGAAACATTTAATTTTTAATTAATTAGTATTTAATTTTCTGAATAATGTTTAATCTTAATTTTTGTTTTAAGATTTATACTGTATCTTTGAATTACAATTTATCTAAAAGACATTTGTATGATATCATCTCCTAGTATTAGAAACTTTAAAAAAGTATATTTCCATTTTGTGTGACTTTATATTACTTCTTCCCTGATTTTTATACAGACATATATATGAAAAAAAAAGATAAGTGTATAACCAGACATAAGATTGGTACTGTTTCACAGAAATCTTCAATGATCTTTTAAGTAAGAGTTCATCTAATATATCTTATATAGTCCTGCATAACTATCACTTTGAGAGCTCTTTATTGTTCATCTAGGAGCATACTGCAACTTCTCTTGCCTTTTGAATTATGCTCTTTGTTATTTCCCATATGCTACATCTGGATGTATTAAAATATTTCAAGTTTAAAAAAAGAAGGAACTGTTGAGCTTGTTTGGGTATGCTCTTTACCTTGATTGTGGGAACAATGTCATGTTACTTAAAAAGCATTAATTTATATAAATACGTGCATTATATAGTAAATATACTTCAATAGTACTATTAAAAGAAAAAGGATTAAGGATAAAAGAGTATTTTGAGCCAACACCAGAAAATAAAACCTGTTCTCTACAATTAGAGAGATACAGGTACACGTACTATTTAATGGCAATGTAAGTTTGTCTGAAGACATTTTGTTTTTTGTCCAAGTCGAATGTTGATGGATCATAAAATGGGGCAACAGCTTCTGACTTTAAAATGGGGTTAAAAAAAAAGTACAATATGTACACATACACTTGCCTTTTACCTGTTTGTACATATGATTAATCAATTAATGCAAAAATTCCCAACATACATATTAACAGAGAGCCAACACAAGAACAGTTAATAAAACAGAATTTTCATTTCCCTTTCAATAAAATACATGATTGTGTTTTTGTTTTGCAGCAGATCTTTGGATGTGACTAATGTTAAAATAACATTTTAAAAAAGTACTAGGCAAGGACAAATCACAATGCTGTTTTTCTTTCAGGTGGCAGTAGGTTTTTTTTTTTTTTTTGTGGGGGAGGGGGACAGGGTCTTGTCCGCCAGTCCAGGCTGGATGGACTTAAATTCTCAGTGATCTTCTTGCCTCAGACTACAGAGTACAGGGATTCCAGATACGTAAACCATGCATGCTCCTGGACGTGAACCTGTGATCTTATCGCCTGTTTCCCACAGTAGAAACAGGATTACAGGCCTGCATCACCAAACCTGACTTCAATGCTCATAATGATAAAGCAACCACGTTATATGTATATAGTGAGAACCCACATATATATATTTATTAAAGATGTATCTGGAGCCAGGTGTGGTGGTGCATGTCTGCAATCCCAGCACTCAGGAGGCTGAGGCAAGAGGATCATTGTGAGTTCGAGGCCAGCCTGGGCTACAAAGTGAGTTCAAGGCCAGCCTGAACTGCATGATGAAACCCTGTCTCAAAATGACCAAAATATAAAAAATAAAAAAAGTCCTATGTCTGCCCATATGCTCCCCCTCACTCCTTAGCTGCCCTAAGGAGCTTTTATGGATCCCTAAATGCTTGTAATGCAACACAAAATATCTAACAGTTTGCCTGTGCACATATTAGAAAAGGTAGAAAAGTGAATGATTTCATGCTGAGTCGTTTTTTTTTTTTTTTGGCGGAACCGAGGATTGAACTCAGGCCCTTGCACTTGCCAGGGAAGTACTCATTCCACTGAGCCATCTCCCCAGCCGCTCATGCCAAGTTTTTATAGGTAAACTTTCAGCAATTTATCTCTAGCAAGTCAGCTGCTGTAGGAAAGGGGGAGAGAGACAGGTTTGGCATGTATCTGTATCGATGTATAACCATCCTGGTTGTCCCAGCTGAAGGTTGAGTTCAAGAGAACAGCAGATTCCAGGGCAGATGGCTGTGACACGCTGTGCTTAGATCCTTCCAGGTGAGCACTACAGAAATGCATCCTTCCAAATCCTAAATTAGCCCAATAATGTTCATTATTCAAAAATGAGACAACGACAAGGACACAGAATAAACACTAAGATATAAATCCCACGATCATCCCAAGTCACCCAGTGTTAACTAATAATTATGTGGTGCTGTGATGATCATCCTCTAGGGATTCTCAATGTAAAATAACAATGATGGCATTTTTTAAAACGAAACAGCCAAATAAGTGAAATCAACTGTGGGCTACTCATGCTACATGAGTGCAAAGTGAAGCATTTGAAAGACTGATGCAAAAATCTTGCATCTCTGCTCCAGTCTTGACATTAATGTGTAGCTAGAGTCAAGCTGCCTAATTTATACCTCAGCTTCCTCATGAGGACCCTAATCTCACAGGATTGTTGTAAAGATCAAGTAAGACTACATATACAAAGCACATCATCAAAAATTAAAATTGGCAAGGCCTGATAGCACATACTTATAATCACAGCATTTAGGAGGCTAGGGCAAAACAATCACTGTGAATTCCTGGCCAACATGGACTGCATAGTGAGTTCAAAACCAGCCTGACACACATAGTGAGCCTCTTTCTCAAAAATAAATAAATATGACAATCCACAAAATAAGATAAATTAATGGTCAATCTTATATCTGATAGTGGTACTATCCAGAATTTTATATAGGCTTCTTAAAACTCAACAGTAAAAGGAAAAATAACCCAGAAAAAAAAAATCAATTTCACTAAAGATATACTGATGGTGACATCTGCACAGTGATGCAGCCTATAATCCCAGCACTCCAGGCACTGGTACATAGGACTATGAGTTCAAGGTCAGCCTAACCTACATAGCAAGATTCTATCTAAAAAAAAAAAAAAAAAAAAAAAAAAAAAAAAAAAAAAAAAAAAAAAAAAAAAAAAAAAAAAAAAAAAAAAAAAAAAAAAAAAAAAGAGATAAATCATACAAATGCACAATAAGCACATAAAAAGAAGTTCAACATCATTAAGAAAATGAAAAACCACAAAGAGATACCACTACATATCCATTGGGCATCTGTAATAAAATATGACAGCAATGTTAGGAGAGTTATGTGGAGAAATTACAGAACTATCATGTGATCCAACAATTCATCCAAGAAATATAAAAACAAATCTGATAATTTAAACAACTGATTTTTTTTCAGTTCCAGCTGATTTTATTTCCGTCTCCAAAAAAGTTATTTACAGAAGGTGCACAGCAATCTGACAAGCAGTGGACTTGACATGATTAGCTGACATAATTTTTCTCCCCCCCCAACATAGTTTGTGTGGCCTTGAATTTTAAGACAAATATTCTACACAACATATTGCACAGGATGGACGGGAAAAAAAGTTTAAAAACAAAAAAAAAAATCCTTAATGGAACTGCATTTAAAAAGACAGATGTCTAGAGCCTGTCATGTTATATTAAACATACATACACACAATCTTTTTTGCTTATTATAAAATACAGACTTACATGTACAAAGACATTTTCCACTTTTTTTCAGTCTTTAAATACAACAGCCATAAACGTGAACACGTAAGCTATCATCATGCCATAAGACTAAAACAATTATATTTAGTGACAAGTAGAAAAGATTAGTCAAATACAAGAATGAAAAACGCAGTACAGTGCTGCGAACTCAAATTGGCATTTAGATAGATCCAGTGGATTAAACAACTAATTTGAAGATAACACGTAATACAATAATCAATGTCAAATTACTATTATTTTTGTTTAGTGAAATTCTGTATTTCTCATTTTTTAAAACCATTTTTATTCTTTTTTTTTTTTTTTTTTTTCAGAACTGGGGATTAAACTCAGTTTAATCAGGCCCTTGTGCTTGCCAGGGAAGTGCTTATTCCACTGAGTCATCTCCCCGGCTTCATTTTTACTCTTTAAAAAAAAACAAAAACAAATATAAAGAAAAAGAAAATAAATAAATAAATAAATGTCTGCACAAAATGTATATCTAAATAGTCACAGCAGTATTATTTATAACAGCCCCAAAATGGAAATACCCTAGATATCTACCAACTAATGAACTAATATGGTGTATATATACAATACATATTAACTGACAATAAGAAACTTAAACAAAGTATGCTGTAACACAAAAACTTTCAAAATATCATGCTAAGTGACAGAAGCCAGACATAAATAGCCACATATTATATGATTCCATTTATACAAAATGTCCAATACAGGTAAATTCATAGGGACAGGAAGTAGATTCAAGGTTGCCTAGGCTTGTGGAGAGAAAGGACTAAGTGAGTGCTAATGGTCCAACGCTTCTTTTGGGAATGATGAAAATGTCTGGAATTAGACAATGATGAATACACAACCTTAAGTCTATTTTAAGGCATGTGGATTATATCCCAATAAAACTTTAAAAAAAAATTGAAACACTATAAAGCTGCAAAGTGCTGCACCAAAACAAAATAAATGGCTTTTAAAATTTTTGTTGTGGATTATAAAGTCATTAATGTTAGATGTAACAGCAATTAAATCAGAAGTTCACTACCTCAAAAAATTTGCCAGCAGGTATGGAAAGTGCTGTAAGTATGGTCCAGAAGGTTAAAAGAACCTTGATTCTAGTAGGACTCATGTTTCCAGCTAGTTTCTCTTCCTTTCCTCCTCAGTACCCTATACACACATCATTCTACACCTCTATGTTCCTTGCCTTGAAGCTAGTAATCTTTCTATCCTAGCCAATTTATCTTCTAACCTTGTAGCCTTTCATGTAAAAGGCTGCCTAGGAGATTGATGACAACAGACAGGGTGGCCACAAAGATGAGCAGGCTCTTCTGTTCATTACTACCAGGGAGGGAAGTAAAAGAGAAACTAAGTCACCTAGCAAGAGTACTTCCCTCATCTATATGAGGATAAAATACAACAGATGGAAAGTGCTTTGAAGAATAAAGCACTGTATAATGCTTGGGATTGCAAGGATTCTTACAGCAAGTGAATTACTTTTTGAAATCAGATTTTACTGGTACATTTTAGATATACACAACGATCACATTCATCATAGAGAATTTGTACCTGTACATGATATAACTTTATTCTTTTTTTACTACCCTCCCTTCAATCCTACCTCCTCTCCCCATTTACAAAAGCTGTTTCCATTTTTTCCTTTTCAATTTTTCCCCTTTCCTTTTCCCCTCCTTTCCCTCCAAATTGAACATTGTCCTACTTCACAGTATGTGTTCTTTATTCACACTTTTGGTTTCTCACACCAGAGTGACAATGCAGTATTTACATGTGTGTTTGATTTATTTCAAAGTATGGTCTCAACATGACAGGGGCAAAGCCATACATTTATACACACTAGATGTGTAAGGCAATGATCCTGAGCAACATCAGCAGGTTTTTTAAACTAGCAGTTAATTGGTAGGATGCTCACCCTCACTAACTATATATGCTGATACCCATGAACCAAGCAACTGCACTGAAGATAGCAATGTGTAATAGAAGGGTTATGCTTGGAATGCCTGTCCTTCTGGTCTTCTACATACATACTTCTTATCATGACATACCAAGTGTTACTATATTGTCTTTCAAATAAAAGTTTTTTTTTTTTTTTTTAAATAAAGGGTAATAAATGAAAAAGACACAAGAAAAAGTCACAGGACAATGCTGTATATGGTTAGATTTCTAAATTTCTGTGTAAATATATGTAAGTGTTCATTCCTATTTTTTTTCTTCATATTCTGTAAGTTTAACATATCAATACTTGATGGAAATACCTGTTCCATGTTATGCCTACAATGTTTGATATTTAGCCAGATAGTGAGGGTAAACTGAACTGCAGATATTGCAGGGTAACAAGCTTCTCTTCTGGAGGGTTAACAACCTAAATTTCCAGATCAAAAATTAGAGAAAAGGAAGTGCCTCAAGCTCAGCCAATATTTTGGTCTGAGACTTTCAAGGGCAGTGAAGACTCAGGACATAGGATAACCTTTACTGTAACATCATGTAACTCAGTTGAGCCCCAAATTTTCTGATCAAGGAGATTATGGAGCCACAGAGGAATGAGATAGATGATGTATAGTGTGCCTAAGGAGAGTCACATCAAGAGAAAACATTCTCTCAGGCTTTCACAGAGACCAAATTGGTCAAGCATGGTCAGGCCATGACTCATCCACATGCTTGACACTAACAAAGGATCTACAGAGTGCAGTACAGGGTTACAGGATAAACCCTGAGGATACTTGACTGACCAGGTATCTTGGTCTTAACCATCCAGCAGAAGTATAAAAACAAGGTATATAAATTAAAGCCATATTAATATATTGAGCTGTGAAGGGCTCAAGTCAACAACTTCTGCAGATAACCCCCTACTATTGTGGACTGCTGGACTGTGTTAGATTGTTTTGCTGAATTCATGCACCTATAGTATTTAGATGCCAATGGAATACTCATCTCTGACAGGACTAAACAAAAAAAGGAGCTGGAAAGGAAGGACCATTTTGTATTTGTATATACAGAATAGTTAGGATAGATATACAGCTACTTTTGCTTAACTCAATAAGAAAGATTTGTACCAACAGTGTTTAGACAGGATATCCTGTCTGCTTCTTGTACTATGGATAACCACTAAGAAGATAACATTGTACAATGTATTAATTATTGAAACTGTCCTATTAATCAGCTTTGAAATGCTCACTGATATTTGTTTCTCAATAAAAATAAATAAATAAAAGTATGGTTTCAAGGTGTATCCATTATCTAGAAAATGGTTATTAAACCTAGAAGTGTTCTGGTAAAGATTTTGTGATCTTCTATATAGACTATCATGTTATCTGCAAATAAATGATAATTTACTTTCTTCCTTTTCTATCTATATTCCTTTATTTCTCTGTTGTCTAACTGCTCTGGCTAAAGTTTCCAGAACTATATTGAATAATAATATTAACAGTAGACATCCTTGCTTTGCTCCTGATTTTACAGTGAAAGCTTTTAATTTTTTTTTCCATTTAGTATGCTGTTATCTGTTGGTTTCTTTCTTTTTTTAGCTGTTGGTTTATAATAGATAAAAAGCTGTTGGTTTTATCAGATAAAAAGACCGAGTTAAATATTCAAATTTTCTTTTTCTTTTTAATGTATTTAGTACAGGGTCTCACTATGCAGTTTCAACTCCACGCAGCTCCAACTCAACTCATAGTTATCCTCCTGTTTCAGCTTCCCCGGTGCTGAGATTACAGGTGTGTGCCACCATGCTTGGTCCTAGTGGCCAGCTCAGCATGCCTAGGGATGGGGCTGGTGCTGCATGTGGTGCAGTGGATCGAACCCTGGTCCCTGAACTTGCCTAGGCAAGTGCTTAGTCCACTGAGCTATCTCACTGGCCCTATTCCAATTTTCTGTAGGGGTTTTTTCATGAATGGCTGCTAGACTTTGTCAAAATCTTTTTCTGCATCTGTTGAGATGATATGCTTCTTTGTCATTGGATCTATTAAAATGGTATATTACATTTACTGACTTGCATATGTTAAACCATCTCTGCATCGCTAGGATGAATCCCACTTGATCACAGTATATAATTTTCTTGAAATGCTGCACTTTGCTTGCCAGTATCTTAGTGAGGATTTTTGCATCTATGTTCACTAGTGAGACTGGCCTAAAGTTCTCTTCATTGGCTGGGTCTTTCTCTGGTTTTGGTATCAGGGCATTGTTTGCTTCCAGGAAGGAATTTGGGAATATTGCTTTCCTTTCAATTTCATTAAAGAGTAATGATAGTAGGTCTTCTCTAAATTTCTCATAGAATTCAGGAGCAAATCCATCAGAGCCTTGGCTTTTCTTTGTGGGTAAGTTTTCAATTACATCAACTTCACGAATTGATATTGCTTTATTTAGGGTTTTTATATCTTCTTTATTCAGCTTTATCTAAGAATTCAGATGTATCTAGGAATCTGTCCATTTCTGCATTTTCCAGCTTGTACAGATGATGTTCTGGATTTCTGCAGGACTCATTTTGATTTCATCCTTTCATTTCTAATTATGTGGATTTGTACCTTTTCGATAAGGTTGGCTAAGGGTTTGTCAAATTCAATCTCCCAAAGAACCAATTCTTTGATTCACTGATTTTTTAATATTGTTTTCTTAGTCTCCATTGCATTACTTTCTACTCTGATCTTTATAATTTCCTCCCTTGTACAAGCTTGGCCTACTGTTCTTTATTTGAGCTTGCTGTTTTCCTCATATGGGTATTCACTGCTGTGAATCTCACTTTGCAGGGCTGTTTTCATTATGTCCCTTTAAGTTTTGGTATGTTGCTTTGTCACTATTGTTTAATTGCAGAAACTGTCTAATTTCTTTAATTTCATCTATGACTCATTGGTTGTTCAGGAGGGTATTATTTAATTTTCATGTGTTTATGAAGTTCTTGTGCTTTCTTTTGCCTTTGATTTCCAATTTCACTGCACTAGCATTATGGTTTGATAATATGCATAGGATAATTAATTCCTTTAGAACCAGTGGATTCTTATCCTTTGCCTGGTACACCATTGTTCTTAGAACAGAACCTTGGTGAAACTCAGTGATCACCAAGAGAGAAAAATGAAAGGTGCAAACTCTTTCAAGAGCCCTCGATGACATAAATATCGATCTGGAAGTATTGTCAGACCTCTAGTGGAGTCATATATAGAGTTTTCAATCTGTCTTCCTGGGCTCTTAAAGAAGAAAAGAAGCTGGGTATGGCATGCCCAGCACTTAGGAGGCTGAGGTAGGAGGACCACAGAGATTCTGGGCCAATTAGTGAGTTCTAGGCTAGACTGAACTACACAGTAAGACTGCCTACCCCACCCCCAAGCCAAAAATAAACAAGGAAAACTTAAAAGTTACCATTTTTGGAGATTCTCTTCTCTAATTACCTTCTCATCCTTTTGCTCATTTTGTGTTTCTTATTCTACTATGCACTATTTTTCAGACCTTCCTTCTGAAACACCACACACACACACACACACACAGTTTCCTTTTTTTTTTTTTTTTTGTCTTTTTGAGACAGGGTCTCACTATGCAGGTCAGGCTGGCTTTAAGCTCACTTTGTAGCTCTGGCTGGTCTCGAACTCACAACAATCCTCCTGCCTCAGCCTCCCAAGTGCTGGGATTACAGGCATGCGCCACCACGCCCGGCTCAGAGTTGCCTTTAGTAAGAGTGTACTTTTCCAAAGTAACCAAGCTCACAGGACTTCCACACAACATGGTCTCAGATGCACATAATCAAAGCAGGTAAAGCAAGACCATAGGAAGAAACAGCTCTGAGGTCGACCACCAAGAGAACAGTCACAGAGAATTAAAGCTAGAATTGAGGAAGAGAGATTTCACCTGGGTTCAGTTCCTACAACTGAGGCTAGATGACAGAAAGTGACTTCTGAGATAAGTACTGTGGGGCACTTTGGAGTGCTGGGTGATAAAAATATCCAACCAGGGCCAAATAAGATCCCTTCCTCCTCAGGAAAGGATTTAGAGTCAGAGCACTATGTCTGTTGTAAGACTCAATTTCTATGACACTTGGCTTTCTCATCTATCAAGGCTACGTGATAGTTACTTATCAGAATGAATGCTACAGCACTTTCCAAAATCAGTACTGTGCTAGACAGGTTCTGCTATTATAGATCTCTCCCTATCTGCTGTGCTATAAGCTTTTATGGCTGGATGTAATACTGTGGAGGACAACAAAGGTATGTGGTGGTTGGACTTTTCTTCAGTGGATGGATAGATTAGTGTTAGGGGTTTAGTCAGTCCAAAAAACCCAAGAACTTTTAACCAAAAGAGAACCAGTCAACGTCTCAACACTACCCAACTGAAGTTACTTGGAAAAGCCCTGACTGGAGATGTTAGTAAACTATTTCTCACACAGCCCAGTTGTACATACTGTGGGAGTATTTATAGAAAAGAGGACCCCTCCCCCCATGTAAGTCCCTGGGCATCAGATGTTAAAAAAAAAAAAAGTCAATAGGGATCTATATAGGACAGATATAGGAAAATGGAATTTTCCAAATTGAACCACACTAACATTTCCTATTCTAGCCACTGTGCATCAGAGTAAGAGGGGGAGAGGGGAAGGGAGAGAGGTAAGAACAGGGGACTGGGGGAGAGAGATGCCTGAGGAGAGTCAGGTATTTCAAGCTAGAAACTTGGCTTGGTTTCTTCCAGCAAAGGTATCAGTGAAGTAGCACTTAAAACCCAGCTTTGCAGGACACATTTCAATCAAAAGCAACTATTGTACTGTATTTAGTTCAGCCCATCAGTGCCCAGGAGTGTGATCAAATAAATGCCTGTATGCAATGTCAAGTTCATTTGGGGCAGTTTGTTACATAGCTGTGGATCTGTGCAGACTCAAGATAAGTCACATCCTGGGGATTGAGAACTTGCTGATCCAACGGGGGACCACAGGTATGGAGTAATGATATCTTACTTAACAGCTGGCATTTACTGAATTCTTAACTATGTCAGATATTTTGCTAGGCACTTCACGTGCATTATTTCAATTAGTCCTCAGAAGAACCCTATGATATAAATGGTATTTTTCTCATTTTTGAAAGGTAGAAACAGGCTTAGAAGGTTTGAATAGGAAAGCTGGGGCAATTGGACACAAAATAATACTTCTTACAATTGGACTGTAAAATGTGGTGGTGAGTGCAATCTAAGAGGAATGACCACATATGAAGTAGATAGTCAGATGGGACTCAGAGATCAAATCCAACTTTCCCACTTTCTGACCAATGGAATGGAGGCCAGCAAAGGTGGTTTAGTGAAAATTTGTACCCATTCTTCAACAATAGAAACATAAGTAAATCAAAGAAAAATAGGGAAAGTATTGAACAGACATTTCCCCAAAAATATGTGAATGACTAATAAAACACATGGAACAATATTTTTAGTTATTAAGGAAATGCAAATTAAGCACAATGAGATACTACTGCACATTCACTAGGATGGTTATAATCCAAAAGAAAGAATCTGGGTGATATTCAGGCAAGGTGAGGCAAAAAGCCCAGGAGGCTGATGCCAGTCTTGACAACATAGTGAGACCCCCACCAAGAAGCAAAAGAAAAAAAGATGGTATAAAGTTGATGGAACTATGGCAACCCACAATCTGTAGACTGCTGGAGGAAATGTAAGATGGTGTAACCATTTTGGAAAATCATTTGGCAGTTTCTCAAAATACTAAACAGAGTTTCTGCATGATCATCTTTCCCCCTCCTAGGCATATCCCTAAGAGAAATAAAAATACCTGTCTATATGCAACAAACGCAAATGTTCAAAGCCACATTATGTATAGTACCCAGAAAGTGGAAACAATGCAAGCGCCCATCAATTAATAAATGAATAAATAAATAATGGAATTATTTTGGGGGGGGCATGGACTTGTGTACTACAGGCTGACTTGAACTTGCCATGTATCTCAGGCTGGCCTTGAACTCAGAATTCTCCTGTCTTGACCTCCTGAATAATAGAATAACAGGTATATTCTACCACATTTGGCTCACACAAAGGAATATTATTCAACCATAAAAAGTACTAACAATATGGCTGAAATTTAAAAATGTACTCAGGAAGCCAGACACAATAACCCTATGCTGTATGATTCTACTTGTATGAAATATTCTGAGAAGGCAAACACATAAAGACAATAAAAAGAAAATCAAAGACAATGGCAGGAAAGTGCTAATGGGCCCACAGTTTTGGAGGCATGATTAAAATGTTCTGGAATTAGTGGTAATGACTATACAACTCTGAATACACTAAAAATGCACTAAACTGTGAGGTGGTGATTTTTATGGCATGTTAATTACATCCCAACAAAGCTGTTACCTAAAAAATGGTGTCCAGTTTTCAATAAAACTTACTGAACACCTTCTATATTCGCTGCACAGTTCCAGGCACTATAGGGTACTATACATAAAGATAAGGCCCCTGAGCAGCTTAAAGACACTCTACTACTTAATGATGGGCTAATGGTCACTCCTGAGGGAACTTCGTTTTTCCTAACCTGAATTCAATTTTCTAGGCCTGAGTGCCAGCCTGTGCCATTTATTAACCAACTAGGAGGCAAAACAGAATATTTACCCTCTTTTTGGATAGTGAATGCAAACCCCAGGTGCTAAGGGGCACGAGCAAAGAGATTTTATGGGGAAGGGGCAGGAAAACTCAGGAGACTCGGTCCCTGGTTTACCATCTTGGTCCTAAAGGTCACCTTCACTACTGTCAAGCAAACCTGACTGGCTCCCACACAAGGCTTATGCATTTTTACCACTAAGCCTTACCAGGGAGATAGGAAAATACAAAGAGCACTAGGCTAGGGATCTGTAGGCACAAACATTTTTTCTTACAAATCCCAACATCATGACCTCTAAGTCATGACCTTAGGCAAGTCACTAAAGCTTCCCTGAGCTTTGTTTTCCCATCTGTAAAATGAAACTGAAAAATCCTTAACTTGACTACACCTCAGTCAAATAATGGACAATATTCCCTTTACTCACACATACTGTTCTGCACGCATAAAGAGGAGCACATCATTATCACTTCCTAAGGGTTCCATCCCTCTCTGTCAATCATGTCCTCTCCTGTTTAAAAACCAACTTCTTTTTCTGTCTTTCATCTTTCCCTAAATTCTGTCACATCTCCCCTTCTGCCTTTTCCACAGCAATTATAAATACATACTATGAATCAAAACCACTTTTAATAATGATAAAAAATACTTTGTTACTTGTCTTGATCCAACAGAATGTAAATTCCAGTGTATCCCCAGTGCCCAGAACACTGTATTTATTTAATATGTGAATTGAATAAGAAACTTCCATAAGCCAGACTCACAAATGCAAAGTAGGACCTTAATAAGAGAATGGTCTCTCCCAACATGCCTGGCCCTGTTCTTTCCCAATCAGCTAGTCTAGTTCAGAACTAGTCAACATACAGTCCCCAGAAAAAATCAGAAGTGTGGTTATTAATAAGCTTTAGCCCAGGCAGAGCTAAGGGAAAACTGCATCATCTGGGCCTCTGATGGCTTAACTAAAGGATCTTCAGGCCTGGAGTGATGTTTAGGAAATCCTCTGGCCCAGGAATTATCAGGCTGTGCACTGAACCTACCATTATCTCTGATCTGTATCTACAGCTTAGACACAGGGCCTGGAGATCCTAGGGGGATGTATGGAAATTATGAGTAACAACCTACTGATTCACAGGGCAAAAAGAAAAACAGGAGAAGAGGAAAAGACACTCTGGCACTCTTGGAAACCCAGCTGTGTAGGTTCTGAATCCAGTTTCAGGGGAACGGACATAGGCCTTAGGGTAGAACCCTGGAGTAGCATGGGACCCCTATCTGAACCTTCTGAGCACAGAAATCATGGGTGGCTACAGTGTAGGTTACCACAAGATAAAACCACTCTATGCAAAGATAATCTAGAGATGGAAGTTCATGCAATGCAGTAACACATTCCAAGCACTCTTAGCAACATTCTAAGGGGGAATCAAGTCATTCCAAGAATCCCTGACACTGGGAAACTATTTTTGAAAACTTAAGTGTATAACCCCTGACACATACATGCAATAGATATTTAACAATGAAAATTATCAGAACACACAACTAATTAAGACTGCAGATGTCATAACAGAGGCTTTCAAAGCACAGAATGCTAGTAGTCAGCTTCATCTCCGAAGCTGATTAAAAATGTATTCTCAGGGCAAGAACTTCACCCAAACTTTCTAAATCCAAACTTTTTTGGGGGGAGGGGAGAGCAATTCCTAGTTTTAACAAGCTTTCCAGGTGATTCTAATGTACACTGTTTCAGAACCTTTGACCTAGGCAAACATAGTCCTACCTTGAAAAAATAAAACTCAAAGTCCTACTGATTGGAACCAGGAACTATTTTTGTTTTGTTTTGTTTTATATTTTCCTGGTTTCTAACTGACCTTCATAGAAGTGACTGCCACCATTTCCTCACCTCTTCTCATTCCGACCCCACAGCAAACTGGCTCCTGTTCTCTCATCACTGCCCAGAGATCAGAGGCCCGGACAACTAACTATTTAGTAAATCCAGATTACTCTATCCTTGACTTATTGGGAGCATGTGAGTGTTAAGTACTCATACCAATTATATCTTAACTGCCCCCCCCTTTTTTTCCTGTGACCTGCCACTCTGTCAGTCTCTTCTGTAGGCTTTTTCTCACCTTCAAATGTAATACAGTGAGCTGAGCATGATGGCACATGCCTGTAATCTCAGCACTCAGGAAGATGAGGAAGGAAGATCCTTGAGCTCAAGGCTAGCCTAAACTACACAGCAGGACCCCATCTCAAAAACAACCCCCACACACAAAACACAATTTTTAAAAAAGTGGTATAGTAATAGCTTGGGGGGGGGGGAGGCTTGTGGGTTAGCTCAGTTGTTTGAAGCACCTTCCTGGGCAAACTCAGGCACAGTGGACTTCGGTTAGATCCCCAGGTCCACATGCCTCACCAGACCTGCCCTTAAGGCAGCCTGAGCCAGTCAAAAAAAAAAAAAAAGTAATAAAGCTTGGGTCAATATGATTGGGTTGGGAACTGCCTGAGGAACTAGTAAAGCACACTTCTGGGTATGCCTGGGTAGGCTGTGGAGGTGTGACCTCAGGTATGATAAGTGGTCCTGTCCCCCTTGCCTTTCTATCACTGTTCCCTGGCTCTGCTTCCTTGCTGCCAGCAACTAAAGCAGCTTTGCTCTGCCCTGCTCTTCCACCATGATGTTCCTGCCCTGAGCCTGCCAACCATGAAATGAATCCTCTGAAACAATGAGCAAGATGAACCTTGCCTCCTTGTAGTTGTGGGTGTTGAGTAATTTACCCCAGAAATGGGAATGCTGGCTAATACAGTCCCCCTCAGGACTTATCCACAGCCTTCCTTCTATACATGTTCTGGACAGTCCTTTGCTTCAATCACTCCGTCCAGATGCTGAGTTGCTACCGAGAGTATCCCAGAACACTTTTCATTTGCCTAGGTCTCCTACAGATACTTTAAATCAGTATTACCAAAAAAGATGCTAATCTATCCCCTCCTTTCTCAATCATATTTTCTACATTCTTTCTCATTGAATAATACTTCCAACTATCCAAAGCCTTCTTTATCTCTAAACCGTCATTTTTCTCCATCTCCAAAGTCACTATATAATAGTAAAGCCCGTACTCACTTCTTAACTAGTTTACAACAATGGTCTCATCCATTTTTTCTCTCTGCATTCCTTCTTTCTGTTAACACAATGTTTTACACTGCAGCCAGGATAACTTTGTTTCTGTAAAAGGATTATTTGAGCCAAGACTGATGGCACAGGCTTATAATCCCAGTACTCAGGACACTGATGTAGGAGAACCACAAGTTTGAGGCCAGCCTGGCTATATAGAGAGCAGTGGTGGCAAACCCATGGCACATGGCCACAGCAGACTATTTGTTACCGCTCACTGAAAGCTCTAAAGGTGTACTATAACTGATACAGGGAATCTAGAGACCCTGTCTCAAACAACAGTAGGAACAGCAATGCCTGATCACGTCAATCCCTATTTAAACTCTACAATGGTCTTCCATTCCCTTTAGGAGCAATTCAAAACCCTCAACACAGAGATTACATGATCTTCATGTAATTTAACTAACTATTTTATGGCCTTACAGACAGCATAGCTACTTTCAGTTGTTGCAACAGGCTCCTTTCTGTACCTGCTGTTTTCTCTGCCTGGACTTTCCCTCCTGCCCAGCTTCCCGTTTTTGGCTTTGGTTTCAAGGTCTTCTCCTCCTGGAAACCTCATTCAGATATTCTTAACCCGGTTCAATCCAAGTTCAGGTGCTATCATACAATTCCAACTTACCTGTGTCTTCCTAACAAAAGCCAAAGTTCCTGAAGGGATGGTACTTAACATATTTATGTCTAACCACAAATGTGTGGCTTCATAGCATGTGAACATCTGTTAAGTGGATCGACCTTACTTTAGGAATAAGATGAAGGTTCTTAAACCTAAAACCTTGTTTGTGGAAAGATGGGAACCCTACTAGGGTCCCCCCGCCCCACATCCTTCTTCTGGTCCCTAGAGCTCAGAGAAGAGGGCTTGTGGTTCTAGCCTCACACAAGGTCCCATTCACACAGCTATTCAGTGCACTCTCTTTAGCCGCTTCCCCCCAGAACAACAGTGGCCTTTCTCTGAAGCAGGAGTCTCTTTGAGGGAAGTTTCTGAAGGCCCTGCTCTGGGAAATAAATGGGGCCAGCCTGGGGCAGGCAGGACAATAGCAGGGTGGGCCCAATGCCCTTAGACCCCTGCAGGGAAAGGCAGCCCGGAAACCCAGCCGCCAATGGGGAAATCCCCAGAACTTTGTGGCACTGAAGACAAGGCTGCTCTGTCCTTTAGAAGAAATACCCAGTGCCCAAGACCTAGCACCCACTAAGAAAGGGGAATTCTTGGTCTTGGCTCCTGGCAGCAGTGTTTAGAGCTGCTTTCCTGAAATGTTTTGGCTAGGCAATATCAAGAATGAGCTACAGTTCAAGTCAGGAAACCTTGCATAAAGAGAATACCTCATAAAAAGAGAACTGAACTGGCCACTAGAGAACAACTCAGAAAAACAAGATACTACTCTTGAACCTGAGTAGCAAGACTAGGTACAATAATCAAGTAAGACTTGTGAAAAGTCAAACAGTATGACCACTTAATTTATAATGGTTTTTCTATGTGCTAGTTTATATAAATTCTGCTAGAACTTCTATATAAATTATTTTATATAAATAAATGATATCAGTCAAAATGCTACAGTTGCATGCAAAAGGAAGGCTGAATAGTATAAACATGTGGAGTTTACTGGTTTCCTTGAGGAAAGGACAGATAGTGAGTTGAGGGGAGGCAGAGAATACTGATACAAAGGTGTAGAGAGAATAATGTGAACTCAGAAAACATGGCAGTTTTCTGAAGCAGGGTGGTAGGGGACAGTAATAAGATCTGCAATTAGCAAGATGTAAGCTGGGCTGAAAAAAAAAAAGTCATGAATTCCAAGTGGGAGCTAGGAGAAAGACATGGGCTTCAAGCAAAGCAAGATCTGCACCTAATTTTTAACCACTTTCCTGTGTTTGTTCACTATATTGCCAGAGCCTGTCAGTCCTCAGTGAATAATCACACAGGACTATGGGAAGACCCAAACATGGGTCTTCCAGAAGCAGCTGAGAATTCAGGCCATTCTAAAGACCTTGCCAAACCAATTCCTTAACAACAATTACTGTTACGTTTGGCACCACAGAATTTGCAAAATACTTTTACACAAATCTTCCTGATTACACAGCTAGTTTGTGATTAAATGGGGTCTCGCAAACTTAAGTCCTATATTTTATTATGCTATTAGCATGGTTTCTAAATACTTGGAATTTGTTCTGAAATATGGGAATGGATTATCACTGATGAATTAGATCCATCAAATATATACTAATCATCTCAAATCATGACCCAAATTTGTAAGAGATCTCTTAGAAAAGATTTTCCTTTCCCTCTCTGCACTGAAACTATTTGGTAGAAATGGCCTAACCTAATATTCTTAGCATATAAGTTTCATTCAATATGCTATATTCACAAAACCACTGGTTACCAGTGAGAAATAAAATATTATTATTATTATTATTATTAATGTATTTGGCTCAGGGTCTCAGTACAGCAGCTTGGACTTGTAGTGATTCTCTTGTTTTCAGCCTCCCCAGTGCTGGGATTATAGGCATGCACCACCATGCCCGGTCTATAAAGTGACTTTTAAAAGTTCCAGGGGCTGGCCAGATAGCTTAGTGGACTAAAGCGCCAGCTTAGGCAGAACGCAGTGGCCAGGGTTTGATCCCCAGCGTGCCATGCTGGCCTCGCCCCTGGGGTGCACTGAGATGGCGATTTGAGACTGGGCATGGTGGCACGCACCTGTAATCCCAGTGTTTGGGAGGCTGAAAACAGGAGGATCACAATGATTCTGATCTGTGCAGTGAAACCCTATAGATCTGGTACTAAAAAAAAAAAAAAAAAAAAAGTCCTATTCTATTCACTATCTTTTCCCTAATCAACAAGTCTCAAAATCTTGGGAATCAAGTTTAATCCAGCCCTAATACATTTTGTTGATTCTTAAAATGTCTTTTCAGAACCCTGCCTCCCCTTAGTTCCCACTACAAACACTATGGTCCAGAAATTCATCATCTTGGGCTGGGGAGATAGCTCAATGGCATAAATGCCTGTTTGGCAAGTGCAAGGTCCTGAGTTTAATCCCTAGTACAAAAAAAAAGAAAATTCATCATGTTTTTGTCAAGACTGTGACAAAACCTTGGGGATGGCCTGCCAAACTCAAACTCTTTTCTGGTCTCTACATCAATAAATATTAGAATTATCTCATGAAGCACTAGTTTTTAGATCTTGCAAATATATAAACCTTTACTTGCTTTCTTTTACTTACCTCATAGTCTGAAACTTGTCCCTCACCCTGCCCACTCTGTCAGCATAATTTTCTCTGTTCTACAAAGACCAACAATCTTGCCATTTCAAAAGCTGGGTTGGCCCAAGCTTTTGTTTGAAATGGCCTGCTTTTTCTCCCACATGCAAAGTATGTAGCCTCCCTGGCTGGTCTCATTAGTGTCAACCTTCCACTCTTTTCTAAATGTACTTTCTTCTTTTTTTTTATTTTTAAAAAATCTTTTATTTAAGGCTGGCCAGATAGCTCTGCAGACTAAAGTGCCTGCTTAGGCAGAGTGCAGTGGTAGAGGTTTGATCCCTGGTGGGTCATGCTGGCCCTGTCCTTGGAGCATGCTGACAGCAACTGACACTGGGCATGGTAGTATATGCCTGTAATCCCAGCAATTGGGAGGCTGAAAACGGGAGGATCACTCCAAGTCCAATCTGTGTAGTGAGACCCTGTACTAAACACACACACACACAAAAAAGACAAAAAAAAAATCTTGGGTTTGGGGCCAACATGGCATGTGGTTCTGGGAACCAAACCCAGGTCTTTGTACTTGCCAGGCAGGTGCTTAGACCACCGAGCTATCTCTCCAGCCCTACATGTACTTTCTTTATGTACATACATATTATATAAAATTCATATATGAATATATATGAATTATATAAATTTTGTGGATTTTTTCTTTTTTTTCATTAATAACATTTCTCAACAAGACTGCAAGCTTCACATCCTTGTTATCTACTAGAACACTGAGAACTGAACACGGAGCTGTTTGAGACGAATGTGTAGTTCAATCAACTGATTGCCAAGGCTACTAGATTGGTTCCCTGTGTGATTTTAGGGTAGGCCACCACTGGTGACTACAGGTCTCATCACATGACTCTGCAGTTGTTGTTTCCCAAATTCTGCAAAGAAAAAAGGGTTGAGACTTAAGATGCTGAAATGAATTCAAATCAACTTCTGAAGGTCTTTTCCCACACACTCCTGTATTATTTACTGTTCTTTTATTTATTTTTACTGTTCTTTTATTTTTTATTTATTTATTTATTTATTTATTTATTTATTTATTTATTTATTTGTCTTTTTGAGACAGGGTCTTCCTATGCAGTTCAGGCTGGCCTTGAGCTCACTTTGTAGCTCAGGCTGGTCTCGAACTCACAACAATCCTCCTGCCTCAGCCTCCCAAGTGCTGGGATTACAGGCATGCGCCATCACGCCCGGCGCCTTACTGTTCTTTTAAACAAGGAGAAAATCTTGAAGATGCCAAGAGGGACACTAGTGACTTTAGGGCCCACACACAAGTCAGAAGAGACAATAAAAGGGTTTTAAATTACAGTAAAGGAACGTCTGGTATTTAAAAGGACTTAAAATTATTGAGCTCATGAAACCACCTTTCAAAGAGATCACTGAAAATGGGTGAGAATGCCAACCTGTCTTTACTGTATCTGGACTCAAGAACCCAGAGCAAGGTGATTCCTTCATCTCCTATCAGTCTCTTGTCATCCTCAAATGTATCCTGTTTTTTTTGTTTTGTTCTAGACCTTAAAAATACTTTCCAAACTCTTTCAATTTTATTAGGGGCCACTGACTTTCCAGTTTCTCCTCAAGTTTCCACATTCCTATGCTTCCACTTTCCTCTTATCAGACAGCTCTGTTCTTTGGTCTTTTTAAATTTTCTTTCTCACTGGTTTTCAGGAAGGACAAATTTTTTTTTTTTTTTAAGTTCTGGCTTACTGAAAGAAAGGCATTCTGTTTCCAGAGGTCCAACAGACAGAATAGCAGTAAGAAAACAAATCTTAAAGGGGATGGCTAGCCTAATTAACTCGTTTTTCTAGATAAGAACATTGTGGTCCAGAGCAGGTAATCACCTTTCCAAGCTCATTCACACAGCTGTGGCCAAACTGGTCTCAGCATTCAGATCTATTCAGATGCCAGCACTCTTCCTTGAACTCAAGTCCTCATTTCACAAAAGAACTAATGTGATTTCTAATGACCACCCTCCCCCAAAAAAAAGAAACCAGAAACATTTCAATCCTGCTTTCTGTATGCAGTGAGGGAGTGATCTTGGATGCCACCTCAAGGTTTGTGCTTGGGTCTTTTCCCAATATGGTGATTAAGAAAAGAAGGAAGAACTCATAGTCCATAGGGAGAAGTTTCCAAGCTATTCTGTAAATCTTTCAATTAATATTAAAAAGCAATAAACCAGTAAAGAAGCTATTTAATGGCAATGTCACTGTGAAGATGCAAAGAGGCTTTAGTCAGTACAGGTTAAAATAACTTATGTTTTACAGAATTTTACAGTTAACAAATCCTTTCACATACATAAGAATCCTAGATTCAACAACAAAAAATAAAATCCTAGATCTTTAAAGCTATAAGGAACATTACCCAATCTTCCAAACTCCATAGTTTCCAAACTCTATTCCATAGAGAAATGGGGGAACTACCCATTCAGGCCCCTCTCCTGTCCCTCTCTAAGACAGGAGCTTTCTTTCTCTCAATAAATCTATTCTGCTAAAGAGAGAGAGAGAGAAAGAGAGAGAGAGAGAGAGAGAGAGAGAGAGAGAGAGAGAGAGAGAGAGAGAGAGAGAGAGAAATATTCTTCATTTGTCTTTACATGTATGTAGGGATTAGGTATGCGCCCTTTACAAAATCTATTTCTGGTGAACTCATAGTCAAGTTTTTGTGTATGCTCCTAAACAGAACAAAGTTCTGGTTCCTAGTATTTTCACTATGAAAAAGGATTTTAAAATGTATTCATCAAAGTGTGCTATCAGAAATGGTTTTGAATACATGAAATTAAGCTTAGCCTGCTCCTACTCATAATGGTGATTAATCGCCAGCTGTTTCATCTGCAAATCCATTGCTATCTCCCATCTAACAGCCTTAAATGGGGAAAAATAGTATATTCTGAGGACTCAGGACTTGAGAACTTAACCTATGTAGCACTATATCCCTGTCACCTTTTAAAGGAGACAGTGAGAGCTAATGCCTGCGGATTGTCTCAGAACACAAGAGAGACCAGAACCCAGGTAGGAAAAGAACCCTGACAGGAAACTGCTGGTGGGTCTAGATTTATTTTGAATTAGGAAAGTCATATGGCGGGCTGGCAAGATAGCTCAGCGGTCTAGAGCGCCTCTCAGGGACCGCGGTTCAAGCCCCAGCACCACATGCCATGCCAGCCCCTCCCCGCAGGGCCGGCTAAGCTCACACCCCACCCCCGCGAAAAAAGAATCCGTGATGTGTAGCGAGACACTGTAATAAATAAAGGAATTAAAAAAAAAATGTTTAAAAAAAAAAAAAAAAAGTCATATGGCACTATGGAAAACAATGGCCAGAAACTACAAAATAAATCCTTTCTGGAGTTGAGGATGTAGCTCATTGGTAAAACACTTGCCTAGCATGCATTAGGCCTTGAGTTCAAGTCCCAGTACTCCCTTACCACCATGAGGAAAGACATCTAAGTAAGTGAAGGTGGACAGTCTCTCCCATTTAACAAAATTCTTGAGAATTAAACTCAGTAACTTTTGTCTTTTCATAATCTTCACTATCATCATCCAATTGTGAACACTGGAAAAGCATTCCTTCTTTCTAATTTTGCACACTTTGGTAACAATAAAGCCTATTCATTCTGCTCAAAATGTGTATGTAAACGTATCAATTCTTCACAATGGATGTAACTACCGTGCATCACAAACACATACTAATAAAAAAGGGAAGCAAAGTTATTTTAAAAGAAAAAGTATAAAGCCATGGAACTCTAAATAGTATAGTAAAGCCTACCCCCAAACTAAACCTTCAGCCTAGAAATTATAAAAAAAAATAGTATAAAGTAATATAGGGGCCCAAGGAGATAGCTCAGTGCAACAAGTGCTTGCCTGCCAAACGAAAGGTCCTGAGATCAATCCCTGGTACCAGAAAAAAAAAAAAAAAAAAGAGAAATTATTGTGTGTGTGTGTGTGTGTGTATAGCTTGCTTACCCTTAACTTGTTTTGGGTTATATAGCTCAGGAGCTAGTGCATGAAGCCAAATCAAGTCCATAAATTTATCACCTAAAATTTATATATAATTTTTTTTTTTTTTCCAAAACTAGGGATTGAACTCAGGCCCTTACGCTTGCCAGGGAAGCACTTATTCTACTGAGCCATCTCCCTGGCCTTACATATAATTTTATAGTTTTAACAAGAAATTCTGAAATATCTCATTTGATTCATTCCCTTAAGCAGCCCTGTGAGATATAATAAACATTATAATCCTCAAATGGCCACTATATAAAAGCACAGTATCTGTGAACTGCACTTACATAAAAGTGCTACTACTGCTTTACATAGAAGCCAGAGGAGGCATGTGACTTGCCCAAGGTCACATAGTTAAGGGGAAAGCCAGAGCTCAAACCAAGAACATTTGGCTTAATGCAGTATTTCTCTAATAGCAGAGGAAAGCTGTCTCATGGAAACAAACTAAGCCATTAGGCCCTCTCAGAAACATTTACCGTGGGGAAATAGGCAAGCAGATACAGATAGCCTAGCAAAAAGCAGCATTTCTGTGAAAATAATTCAGTAACATAATCTCAGTGCTAGAAAAAACTCTTTAAGAAATTTTGCGGGGAGAGAATTTGGGGACTGAACTCAGAATGGTAGGCAAGTAGTTTGGGGGTATCTACCCCCAAACTACACCTTCAACCTAAAAGAAATATATATATCCATGCGCAAAAACCTAAAAAAAATTTACAGCTACATATCAGCTATATACCTTAGCTTGCCTTTCAGCAACTTATTAACACCAAAAGATAAAGATCAGGTGCAAATACTGTGTTCTTTACATGGGTCCAGGAATCAGTCCCATACAGGAGGAAAGGGGGTAAAAGACTGCCAAATAGATATTCCCAAGTCCTCTTGAAGTGACTTTCTAAATATATAGTCTTCCATGCTGTTATTTATCTTCTGGAAAACACACATCACCTAGGAAATCTCTAGTTGACTTTGTTCTGACTACATCTGAAATTAACAAATGAATGTTGAATAACCTGAAATGGAAGACTTTACATTTATGTGTTCATTCATCTCAACATCCATTTGTGAAGTATTTCTGGAGCACTTACCACATACAAAACACTAAACTAAGCACACAGGATGGCAATAATAATAATAATAAGAAGAAGAAGAAGAAACTAAATGCTTTCACAGAACTTAAGAGACCAGTGATGCCTTTATGGTATCTGGTCTTCAAGAAACTTAGCGCTTCGTAGGCCCCCAATTAGACTGTGTGCTCTTTATTAGCAAAAACTGTATATTTTAATTTTAAACCAGTCTTACAGTAAAGCACTTGCTTAGGCAGAGCACAGGGGCCGGGATCTGATCCTCTGTAAGAGTCCCCGGGGCACACTGAGATGGCGACTGAGACTGAGCATGGTGGTGTGCACCTGTAATCCCAGCACTTGGGAAGCTGAAAACAGGAATCTTATCTATGTAGTGAGACCCAGTAGACCCTGTACTAAAAATACATTAACACAAAAAACACTCTTACGTAGTCAGGTGTGGTAATGCATGAATGTAATCCCAACACTTGGGAGACTGAGGCAGGAGGACTGCTGTGAGTTTGAGGTCAGCTTGAGGTAGACAGTGAGTTTAAGGCCAGCCTCAACTACATAGTAAGACCCTGTCTCAAAAACAAATAAAAATCAAAAGCATTCTTAAAGAATGTTATATGAGACTCTACACAGCAAACCGATAAACTGAGACCAAAATCCCTGACTAATATCTGCAGCATTTCCTTCTAATCAGTCCCTCCAGGATAATAAGACTGAATTACAAGCAATGGTGGTAAACCAATAGCTCATGTGCTGTAGGGAGCTGTGTGTTATCAGTGAAAGCTCTAAAAGGCTCACCATCATTTCCCAGAATCTAGAGCCTAGGATATCAAATGGTCCAACAGAATGAGCACAGCAGGATAGAGGTCGCAGAACTGACCTTCTGAACCAGGAAGACAAACAGGCAGAGGTGAAGGCAAGGAAAGTCCTGACCCTGCAAAGCTATTACATACCATGACAGGAGAAAATGGTGCTTTAACTATGGAAATTACAGGTATGAAGTGCAGGGAATACCTTGATTGCTGAAGAGCACCTTATCTATTGTCAGAAAAGCAAAATGGTACCTCCCAATCTACAGGGTGAGTCTAAGAACCTAATTAGACATGATGGGGCAATGAAAAGAGCCAAGAATACAGAATCAAAAGAAACCTAAGTTTCACTCCAGACCATGCCATTATTAGTCAAGATGGCACTGGCTATGCCAAGAATACTTCTGAGACTGCTTCCCTTCTGCAAAATGAGAATAATGACTTCCAATGTGTCCACGTCAAAGAAACATCATAATGCTTACAAGAGACAGAGTCTGGGACATGTTTCTACAAAGACATCCAAATTCCCACAGAAGCATCTTGCTTCTGCTCTAGAACCTGTACTGCCTCCTCTCCCTCCTTCAACACTTGGATTTCTATCTCCTCACAATCTCGGAATTATTGCTCAGTGGAATAAGTGCTTCCCTGGCAAGTGCAAGGGCCTGAGTTCAATCCCTGGTTCCACAAAAAAAAAAAAAAAAAAAAAAAAAAAATGGGAAGAAGGGCAGCCACGTAAACCATTTCAATTCCCCCTGCTCTGACATGCCTCAGTTACCCTTTTCCAGGGCCAATGGAAAGAGGAAGAGGTTAAAATCAGTCATGTATCCTTTTCTGCCATATGCCTCCTCTTCTCCACCGCTAGGTCAGTTCCTATATGGGGACCGCTGAACAAATCTAAATAGGATTGTGAAGCAATACAAATCTAAATAGGATTGTGAAGAGATTAATAATCAAAAGACTACATGCATGTTTTGTTACATTCTGAAGTCAAAGGGAAATTATACTAAACATGGACAACCAAAGGTTAACTGGACAATGAGAGAACAATTGCTCTCTCCCGGATATTCTTCCCTATCTCACCAATAATATTTTTTCCAGGCCTGGCCCTTTCATTTGCTTGCTCAGTTCTCTAACCACCCACGCATTTAGTTAGGATATGTACACACCCACAAAACACACCCCCTTCAGATTCTACAGGAGGGGAAAGGTGGAGAAGGAGGAGGAAGGGAAAAGGCAGACACCTTACAAAGTTGTACCAATCCTTTAGAGGAAAGAATTACAACTATGCTAGGATGTTACCAATGACATAGGAGGTTGGGCTGACTCCTTGGGGGAGGGGCATCATGTACTCTGACTGAGGGCCACAGCCTCTGCCCATCAGGTCTGAGCCCAAAACAACTCCTCCGGCTCTAGATAGAGGGAAGGCCCATTTTGCAGAGTCAAGCTTAACAACAGCTTGGAAGAATAAATCCTGAGCATCAGCCGTTTGGCAGATCGCAATTTAAATTCAGCTTGGAGGGTAGGGAATTTGCGAAGCATACCAGCCCATCACCAAGCCCCACCATCCTATAACAACTAGCTTGCTGGAGGCCCACACCCCTCCCAGGGCCCTTCCCCCAGCAGTTCCAACACCTAAAGCCAGTCGCTATGCACCCCTGAGAGCTCACATGACCAGGCTTGCTCCTGCTTCCCACTCCTAGGGGATCCAGATTCAGCCTCTAGCCTGACAAAAGTTAAAAGCCACTGCAAGGATTTCTTCCTCCTTCCCTGCTCTGGCTTCATTGCTTACTGCAAGACACTGAAGCAGGAGGCATGTTTTGAACATGGACACACACAGCGGCCACAGAAACAAACGCCAACAATCCCCAGAGATCAATGCTCCCACCTCGCCAATTTCCACAGCTCACCCAGACTTTTTTCCTCAACCGTTTATTAAAATGCAACACACTCCTCCCAGCCCTTCCTTTGGGTAAGCGGTGAAAAACCAAATTTTAAGTACACCTACCTGTCTATACTCTGGGGTAACCTTACACTCATGGTTCCTCAGTGTCTTCAGGGTCCCCGAATCCTGTAGCTTTGGTCTTGATCAAGGTTGAATCCCTTGCAATTTCTAACAGAGATGAGAGGAGGACCTCCCAACTTGAAGATTGAATCCTTTTTCTTTCGGCGCTCAGGACCCTGGTAACTGAAGCTCCATTCTACTTCTATCAGTCAGCATAGTCTCCTTTCTTAGCCCCCTCTCCCTTCCCCCCTCTTCAAAAAGGAAAAACTATGACCTTCTTGGAAACCAAAATCTCAACCACAAATCTCTTCAAGGTTAGCACTGTGGGCTATAAAATGAATCACAGAAAGAACGTGCCTTCAAAATACCAGCCTTCACTGCAAAACACAGATAAAAACCATCCTTTTAATCCAGTTTTCCCAGCTGTCCTTCTGTTATTTCCTCCAAAGGGGGGAAATAATTCTCTGGTCTCCGATGCTTAAAATGACAAGAGCAGATAATATGTTCGAGAGAGCGAATAAAAAAAAATTCCGAAATGGCACTTGGAAAAAATCTTCCGGCTGGGCTGCACGGTAAAAAAAATAAATAAATAAAACCATACAATAGTATGTACACAACAGCACTCCTCCCGGGTCCACTGCAACCTTGGGAAACAAAATCTGTGTATATCCTTCAAAAAAAAAAAAAAAAGCTTTTACATTAAGGGTTTTGATATGCTGAAATGAGCCATTCACACCAAAAACAAAAAATAAAAATCACACAACACTTGAAATACAGTGTTTTGTTTTGTTTTTACCTTTAAAATGAGAGCGATAGCCAAAACCAGAGAGAATCTCTGAAAATATTCTCCGCTTTTTCCTTCGCAGGTTTCCTACACCTACCCCAGCTTGCTTCTCAGACCCAGCCCTCGTTCGGCCTTTCTCCGAGAGACAATTTCCTGAGTTAGTTCTGCCGTTTCTCTCCTCCACATCCAGGCTCCGAAATCCTCTCTCGCCTCAGCCTCCATGAAAAGGGGATCCGCTGCCCTGGTCGGCCGTGCCGGCCCGCACGGCGGTGCCGGCCCGCACGGCGGCGCCGGCTGCTCTTCGTGGGGCCTGCCCGCACGGCTCCCGGTGGCGCCGAGTCGCGAGGCTACCCGCGAGGCCCCGCGGCGCCGGCTCAGGTGGGGTCCTCCCGCCGCTCCGGCCCGGCCGCCTGGCCCCGCGCCTCGGCCTCTGCGGCCCGGACGCAACAGCGCGGCGCAGTGGAGGCGGGTCCGCCGGCGTCGAGGCCGCGCTCCCGCTTCCGGGCCCCTTGCCCCGCCGCTCGCTGGCGCAGGCCCTGCTACCGCCCCCTCCCCACTCCTCCGCGCGCTGCCGCCGCCGCCGCCCGCCGCTCCCTCCTCTCTGGCAGGCGGGGCGCGCCCCTCCCCTCCTCCTCCGGTCTGCCCCTCCCCCTCACTCCCTCCTCCCTTACCCCCCTTCTGCCCCGCCTGCTCGCGCCCCTCTTCCTCTGCGCCCCGTTGCCCTCCGCAGTCGCGCGGCCTAGCTCGTCCCGAAGCGGCGGAACTCTGCGGCCTCGCCAGGCCCGGCCCGGCTCGGCTCTGCCCGGCGATCTTTGTTCTCCTCGCGCAGCGCGAGGCCGCGTTGCCTCGGGTGCACACCGCGCGGCTCGCCCGCTTCACCTCATTCCTCACATTTTTCCAGAATTTGCCGTTGCCTCGGCCCCAGCAGTTCGGGGTCCCTAGACGGGCTCCCCGCGTGTCTGTGGCAGTGGAGGCCGACCCCGCGCGCTACCCGGGGGTCCCGTGAACACCCTCACTGCAAACTGCCCCTGAACTCGGCCCAAGCCTTCCCAGGGCAAGTGTGTGCCTGTGACCCTCTCGGAGAATCGCAGTTTCTAAATCTCCAAGTAACCAGGCATTCGTTTGAAGGTCCCAGGTGTTAGAATTAAAAATAAAGGTAAAAGGGAAATCTTTCTGCTAGGACTGGGGAGTGAACCTTTAGATTTAGGTGAAAACCCTTGTAAGCTGATGCATGTTTTAAGATCTATACTCCACACCACTGGGATTACCCTGGAGGGTGATGTATACATTGGCAAACACACACACAAACGCATGCACATAATATCTGAGTGCCCTTTCGTGTGTTAGATGTGCTGCGTCTGTAAGTAGCATTTATTGAAAATATGCTAGAAACAGGAGCTTTCCTTAAATAATGTCAGGTATGAAGTCTTCTTCAGGCCACTAGTGTAAAGGCTTGGGCCCCGGAGTAGGCCTGTGGGAAGGAGGTTAAAACTAGGAGGTGGAGCCCAAGGGGAGTTATCTGGAGGTTGGAAACACCTTCAGCTCAACTAGGTCTTTCCCTTTTTTTTTTGCCCCCTGGTGACAGGTGGGTGACTTGCTCCACCATGAGCTTCCATCATGATGCTCTTCCTTGCTACAGTCACAAAGCAATGAGGACTGAAACTTCCAATATTAAGCCAAAATAAATTTTCACCAAGGTTTTTTTTTTTTTTTTTTTTTTTT